>DWLS01001573.1:0-21162 GCA_018246255.1 Pachliopta kotzebuea | reverse complement strand
ACTTGAACACTTTTTAGCTTGATATCACTATAGAATTTTAACTGCTCTATTATAATAAACTTAAATAAAAAGTTAATGAACGTATACAATTCTAATTGAGTTCAAACCACTATATAAAACTTTACTGCGTATGCTTTTATATTTTTTAAAACGAGAAGGTCAGGTATGGAAAAAATGTAATAAGTCTTCCATGAAACTTAAGTTTTTGCAAAAAAAGAAGTCAGACGGTAAACTAGTTCATTTAAGTGTAAACAGCACACGCACACACACAAATTAACCCGTTGTTCATATTGTTTTTTAAAGCGCGTTTTAGTTAAATTACTTTTAGCGCATCCTCGACGCTCATGTAATTAAGTTTGTAATAAAACTCTTTTCAGAATTTAATTAACTTAGACCTAACATTATGAAAATGTAACAATGTATTATCTCGGTAATTTCAATTACCACTGCCTTAGCTCGAGCTTCTATTATTTTCCATTTATGTTTTGTGATTAATTCGCTATGTTTTTAATTATAACAACGACGATGTGTGTTCTGAAAGTGCAAATAATAATACTGCAAATGTTATGGAAATAGTTTATAATATATATATATATACAATGAAATATAACTACAGAATGAAAGTAATTATATGTGAAAATACATTTTGCTTTCACATTATTTAAAATATATGAAAAACGCGATAAACCAGGCGCGTTAGGCAAAGTTTTCCACTTAATGTGACGGTAACAATATTTATGGCTTTACCTAAAAGTGTTAAGTAGTAATATGCGGGCATAGTTTGAGGAAGCCGTAACTTTATATAGTTCTAGTTACCTCTTGCGAATAGACCACACAAATGGTCTTATCATCTTATTACTTAAACATATTACTAATTTAAGTATCATCGTTTAATGACTACTAATTTTATTTCTATTTGTTGTATTTTAGATAATCATTATCACCTTTAGATTGATCATTGTTACCCCAAAATTTACTTATCACCTTTCACACATAGGGAATTCTATCTTTTTCTCTTTTTCCTTTACCCAAATCGACGATTTATTTAAATATTTCATACGTAGAGTTATGTTGTCATAAGAGAAAGACTGACAATGAACAAAGGAATCAATTACTGATAAACTGAAATAGGAACCCGTTATACTCAGATAACAGATCCATTATTCACATATAGTTTATAAACTAGCCATAAGGACCCATTGTATAACGTTAGTATATAAGAAGCTTGTATTACCAAATAAAATCAGTTCTCTCTCATTTTTATTAACTTAACATCTTGCTTGGGACAGTAGTCCCAAGCATGTAGTCAAACTAACTGTAGCCAAAATAAATTTGTAGACAGATAAAATTAGTTCATCTTTTGTTGTCGTCTTCAGCCTCATCTCATTTAAATTCCCATACATGACGTATGTGGTCTCGCTGTAGAAATAGGTACAGCCATTCTTAAAATAACGTGATTAATGATAGCTTGTAACGTTCAGAAAAAAAATAAAACTATTATTCATTATAGCAACAGTTTAAATGAACGAAACGTAAATTTGATTAAGTGCGTAGCGGCAATAAGCGAGTGCTCATGATGACGATCAAATCGTATCAATTAAGGGGAAGCACTCGGTAAACTCGCTCCGAGTGTCGGTAGCGACGTTAGCTAGTTATAGATCCCGCTTCTGATCTTAATTAACCTCATGTGTTAACCTCGCATAACTATGAGACGCCCGCTCTCTCTCTCTACTCAAACTTAGTGCGGCTTGCCTCTACTTATTAATAATCATCTAATATAGGCGACATGTTAATTTCCTCCTTAATACGTTACATTCTTGTTGATATTCTGCACTTTAATCCTTATACAAACATATTTTTTGTTTACATAACATGTACTGAAGCGACAAGGAGAGCATGTTGTTCACCGAATGGTAAATGGTACGTTTCAGAACAAGCTGCCATTAGTTAACATTGTATACACTGCACCACATTCCGCTCATCGGCTTGAGACATAATTTCTAAGTTTCAGTACCATTACTAATTTCACTACCTTCAAACCGGAACAGAGTAATGTTAGCACACTACAGTTTCACGGCTGGAATACTAGCTGAGGAGGTTACCTACCTAGACGGTCTTCGGAAGTAAGGAACTACCGCCAGTAAAACACTTAAACTCCGTTACCGGTTTACTAAAGTAGGCTAGTGAAATTACTGGGGTAACAAGACTATACATATCATGAAGTGTTTCAATCATCTCAAGTTACTGATTTTTCTAACAAAATAAATACATTGTTATGTTTCCTGTCGCTAGTACATTTATTTTCTTCATTTTGTTGAGTATATGTGTTCATACATTCTTTTACAGAAGAATTAATGATAATCCGGACAGGAAATTAGTAAATCACATATAACATGCAGTAGAATTTATAATTTTAGTTTTTAAATACTCTCATAAATCAGTGTCCCGCCGCACAATGTCTCGCACTCAGAAATAGTTTTAGCGGTTACAGATAGATTCTATTTAGGTCGCTAACACACCGACAGAGGTAACTAACGTTATCAACTGAAAAAATTATAAAACTCAATTATATCGGAATGTTAATAAAATACGATATGAACAATAAAGAAAGGTGAACACATCACCATACGGGACATAAAGTTGGAAAGAGAAAAGATAAATTACTTAGCTGTACTTCCAAAACAAATTTCGTGTATAACCTATTTTAACTTTTACAATATTAATATTAAATAGAATAAATTAAATTAACCCTTCATCTTTTCATACTGTTACGTTAATTGCTATGTAATCACATATCCTTGTTTAATTACCCTGAAGGTACGTTAATCTAAATTGTTACGACTTCCGGTTTAAATGATAAATTAATTCTACCTATAGAAATGTTTAAATAATATGAAATGTAATTAGAGGCACCACGTATGAGATATATTACTACTGTTATCGTTGTTAAAGGTTTTTGGTTAAGAACTGCCTTATATGATGCAAGTAAGATTTCTAGATAGAAACGAACGAGAAACGAATAAACAGAAATGAACGCTAGTACATATAGTACTAGCGTTCGTTTCTGTTTGGAAGACTAGATAGATTTATTATTTCTTTTGGCTATTTTAGCGTTTCAAAATAATTTTTATTTTAGCATTTAACGTTTAACCAATGCATTAAGAACAATATGCACCACGTTGGCCGTTGGCCGGGTGGCGCACGCGCAGCGGTCACCAGACGCGTCTATTTCGAAACTTTCTAATACCTAGTTCATCAACGAATTCATTATGTCGTAAAAGAGCGTGCGCGAGACCGAAATATCGTGGGGCTCGTAAAACCGCTCGTAAAGACGTTTGTTTACTAATTCGAGTGGGGCAGGTGGGGCGGCCGCGGCACGCGAGGGATGCTGTTAATAATATATAACGGTACATCCACTAGTCCTCAACCTGAAATATTACAAAATGCGGTGGCAGTAATTAAAAGGAAATCCATACATATCTCTCGTGTTTTCATTACTGTGTTTCCTTGCATATCCTCATTATAATTCAACATCTCCAACATTGCCAATAACCTTCACAAAGCTGAGAAGTACAAAAATAATCCAATGAGTCCCTTGTCCAAATTAATTTAATCATTAAAACCTTGACTAAAGTCTGATTAAGGATTAAAGAAAAAAAGTAGGAAAATTCAAGCATAAACTTAAAAATAATTCTGTTGCGTTTCGTACACTCTAATGTATTTTTATGTTTTCTTAACATCCATTTCACTTTGCTGTATTAACCTTTGTTTAATATCTAGATATTTTATATTTAAATAATGCGTACATAGCCGGAAATGTACTGGTTACGTTTAAGTTCAATTGTGGACTACATTAGTCTTAACTGATATTATTGAAGGTAAAAGGCAACGAATACTAAGTTGAGCAGGATCATCGCAACCAGCATAACCTTTTTATAGATAGACCTATCATTTACCTCTAGATGGAAGTCCTATCACCGTCCTTGCTTCATCAAATAAAAAATTTCATTGAATTGAAAATATTAAACAAAGACATTTTGCGGGCACGCAGAAAGTGATAGTGTAAAGTCGGTCGTTAATAAGTAACAGGCGAAGTCGTCGCGGGCCTCCAAATTGCCTCCTCCGCAGGTCACAACTTTTAATGAGGCAAAATTCCCCGTCGGACTCGATTCACGTTGCCGTCGCCGTCCCGTCCCCGTCGCCTTAACGCAACCTGTTCGTTAGTGCAAAAACGGGCCACGCTAACGCGTCATTAGAATACACCACCATGTCGGAGATACACCACAACGCAACAATTGGATCATCTATTAGTTTCACTCTCTAACCTGTGAACAAAATAGTTGTTATTCATTCTTACAAATATCAACGAACCGCTTTCCTGCCTTTGTAGCGTAGCTACTGGAGAGACGGAAAGCTTTCTCAGCCCTTTGCTATCATGACTTCTGGACGACCAATGTTGAACAATCCGTTACATATATCCAAACACAAAAGCATACTAAATGGTCCATGTGCTTACCAAAAGAAAAAAGGCGTAGTGTTCCTGTGTAATGTGGTGTTTTGAAAAGCTTATCCTTATGGCCTTGGCAAAAACCGACAAAGAGAAAACCTGCGGAGGTTTTGCATGAATATATTTTACAAGTATCCTAAAAAACAGTCGAGTATCTTCAAAGATAAATTGTCTTGGATTTATATATAGTGCCGGTCTTAGCCGAAAAGATGGTCCCTCATTTGTGGCGGGCTATCTCTGTGTCGTTGTCACATTAGCGAATAACTGCGGGGCCAGCTCCGCCGATACGTTAACGATGTCGGCGGGATGTCTATTGCTGGGGAAAAAACTCTTTGTGTCGCGATGCGCCCAGCCGCCGGCCCATTGAGTAGCGGCCACGTGACTCCCTTCGCGGATTTCGACTCTGAATTATCTTCCCGATCAACATTTATTTTTCTGGTAGCACGTCCCTGTTGCCGGAGACCGTCTAGGTTCCATCTACACTGAAAAACATCTGAGCATTTCCTTGGATCAAATAACAAATCATTAATATGAGTAGCTTCTTGATCATGTGAAGAGATACTCTTCCTCATAGCAGTAAACGGCTAACCGAAATATATTATATATATCGCCTTAAAACATTTTACTGATAGTAAGTCTCCTTTGCCGGAGACCGTCTAGTTATGCACCGCCACCGCAGCCAAACAAGCAGCTAACTGTTGGTAATTTAGTAATAAAATAACGATACGTGCATCTTATATCTCAAGTTAATAACCACAATGATGCAGTGTATATCATCTTAACTACCTCTATGTTGTTTATGGACAAGCGTTTCACTTATCACCAGGTGACTGTACTCGTCCCTTTCTAAAGGTAATCATGTAAAATTCTTCATAAATACTAATATTTACTCATACACATTTGTATTTTTTCAGAAAAATTAATATATTTATCACGTTTTTCGCATGCTTATATTTTACTCAAGTCTTTAATAAATATTTATATTAAGTTATTAATATTTATTCTTGATTCGTTTAGTCATAACACTCGGTAATTTATTAAATGCAGTTTACTACATGTACACGTAAAAGTATTAATAAAATAAATAACTATTAATCACAAGTATATGATGGAGCATGGCTCGTTATTAAGTAAACAGAACTTCGCAAAGCAAGCCGTTAAACGAATGAAAATTAAGTTCATGTTTATTCAACGGGCGAGACTATTCTCCTATAATCTCCAGCGGAATCAAGTTAACCGGCGCAACCGAAGCAACTCATTTTTCAACTCCATAAATTATCGGCCGATATCTGGGGGGTCACCCTCCGGTACCTATCGTAATGAGGTTGTAAACAACGGTCTAATTAAACTCCTTAATCGCAAAACTCAAACGGTTACCGCTTTTAAAACAAAACCTCGCAATTTTCAGAGCGACCACCGCGTAAATAGCCTCCGCTATATCGAAGCGGCGATCGCGGCTCATTACCTTCGCCCTCCTCCCCTCCCTAATTAGACAGCCTCCTCCTGTACCCCAGTTGACCCTCCGCCCGGTTTGTTTTCTAATAATTACATTATCCTGCGAGTTCTGTTATTTCTATTAAGATTTATTACATTTCTGATTGAACCTTTACGACTGTACCGAACGCTTGTGTGTTCTCTTACGTTAGTTTAACTCATAAACTTTTAAAGAAAATAGAGTACATCTCAAATAAATTTTATGACATAATTGTGGTAGGTCTGAGTACTGGGAGTGTGGGAGTTGTAAGCTAGTGAAATAACTGGAGTAATGAGATTTAGCACTTTAGGTCCCCTAAGTGACGAGCGTAATGTGGTGCAGTGTATACCATTTTAAATCGCCTCGTTGTTATGGACAAGTGTATCAGTTACCATCACGTGAACGCCTCGCTCGCTTCGTCATCTAGCCAAATAAAGAAAAATAATAATTCGTGAAAAGAGTGGCCTCTTTCACTAATCATATACTTTTGGTAAATTATTATAATGGTAAATCCTTATTTAAACGACAATGTCCGCCTGTCCGTCAACAATTTTCAATCTCGAGATCTACAAGGGGTAAAAAGCTGAAATTTGACATACACAGAGATCTCGCTTAGATAAGATCAGAGCCTGGAATTTTGTAAGTATATGGTCGGCTTCCCGCGTTGTGGGTGCCCAAAGTTTCAGAATTTTGTATGGGCCACTTATTATTATAATAACATTGAAAACAGAGACTTTTTGATCAGTCTTCGGAAATAGAAACTTACCTCCAGTCATGTTCTTAAAGAACAGAAAGAAAATTGATTTTATATAATGAAACTAAAATAAACATAAGCATCAGTAGCAATCAATTAAAGTAGTAACCATAATTTATAATCAATGTTCCTGTTGTCGGTTAGCGATCTCTTGGGCTTTTATTTAATTTTTATTAAAACCGTGATATTAATAAACCATTAATATACCATAATTTAAAGTTCTGATGAGGTTTTGAATTATATTTATATTCAAGTTCATTATGTAATATAAAAGCGACCGTGCAACATTTATTGCCCATAACGAGTTTGATTGCCTTTTTATACAGAAATGGGTATACACGGCGGAGTGAGTTAAAATCTCAACAGTGAACTTCCCACTTAAATAATCTACATAATATGTGAAATGTTGAAATTTTGAGACTAAAAATATTTAAACTTTCTTAATGTATATACTATAACTTTTTTCGGCGAGGCGACCACGGCGTTCGTCTTGATTGTAAGTGATATGCTTGTCTATAAAAACGTGGTTCTGGTTAAGATTGAGACACAATGTGTTAAGTTTCGTTACTTTAGTAATTTCACTAGCTTACAACGCCTTTTAACCGGAACACAGTAATGTTTTTTCACTACTGTTTTCTGGCAGAGATACGAGCTGCGGTGGCCTAGACGGAATCCGGTAACGGAGAACAACTACAACCAACACTAAATTATTTTCTTTAAATCACCATTGCAGTTACATACCATAAGAAGAGTGAGGTATGGGGAGGGGGGTGGTAAATTTAATTGGTTCCCAATTAATAGATTTGGCTCTGAAGAATATTCAAATTGGCGCTCTCGTTCCCCGCGGGCACCGCGAGAGGGCGCACGCACAGAGCACCTGTGAGTGCGCCGCATCCGGCCCGTCCAATTACTGCGCCTTTACCCTAAATAAAGGATGCAGTAACGATCGTTACTGGACACCGCTCAACTAACGTAGAGGTTCACTAATGATACCATGTGAGAACTGCGCTCCCTGAGCACCTCTCCGACTAATTGCAGCTGTTTGCAAAACCTATTAACTGTTAGAAATATGATCCTTTCTGTGTACGCCTTTATTAATTAAATTTTAGTTTCGCTTTGAATTTACTTATAAAACCTTACTGTTTTGTTGTATAACAATGTCTAGGAAATACATTTTTATGAAAAATTCCTAAATGTTATCTAACATTAACAGTAAATATATTCATCATCATCAACAGCCTGCTGGACATAGGCCTCTTGTAAGGAACGCACGCCTCTTAACCCGTTCTGTGGCTATCCAGTTGCAGCTAAATAAATAAGATAATACTTAAATATATTATTTTATGGAATTTAGATACAGAAGTAATATCGCTTCTTAAGGTTTATAAAGAATGAGTCCTGACCATAGTTAAGAAAAAAATACCTAAATATAATCTATAATTTACATTTACGTTGAAATATACAAATATTTTGAGATTGATCAAATTCGGTAACGTAGTACACGTGCACACTGCCTTAGCAGTATTGATTACATTTAATATCAGGACAGTTACAGATTGATAGACGGAAAACAGGATCCCGACTAGACCATAATCAATGTGTTCCGATATACAACCGCATCAATTATTCAAACTCACGCGTCACCAAGCATACGTCGATGACAGATGACTCCAAGCCAAGGCACAGTTTCAAAGTATCACACAACCCACTCGAATAACGTCACTAACGAAGCTGGATCTTTGCGACTCGCAGACAATTGAATTTGCAATTACGAACAAAAAGTAAAAGTACATACGTGAAGCGCAGTGACGTACATAACTAACAAATTACTACAGACTAGTAAATTACCATAAAAAACAATAGTTTCTTTTTTATTCAACGAGTCGATGAAACGAGTAAGGCGTTCACGTGATGGTAAGCGATACTTTTGCTCATAACAACGGGGGGCTGTTTAAGATGGTATACACTGAACCAAATTGCGCTCGTCAATTTGAGACACAAGACGTTAATTCTCTTTACCCCGGTAATTTCACTAGTTTACAACTATATTAAAACTCGAATACAGCACTGTTTTCACACTACTGTTTGGCGGCTGCGATAGGAACTACGATAGTACCTACTTAGACGGTGTCCGGCAACTGAAACCTATCAACAGTTTATATTATGAATTATACAGTATATAATAAGCCACTGTTTTGATCTTTCTCCGTTCGATATATCGCTTCGTACGCCTTATATGGACCCGTTATTTTGGTGTTTGGCCGTGTCTATAAATGTCGCGAGATAAGATCTGCTCGGGAGACTGGGATCGGCGCCCTTTATTTACTTAATCAGGCTGACGGACGGACAATGTGCTATTGTACCTGATATATTGACGGCCGCAAAGCTGTAATTGGAACGCAATCTTATAACTAAGCTAACGATCTCTGTATTTATAATCTGTTCCACGAGAATATGCATTGAATATCTGAAAAAGTTTAAGTAAAACATCAGTAGCAGTTATTAATAGATATATATATATTGTTGTGTCACGTTAGAGACACAAGTTTTTAAATAAACATCTAAAATTTAACTATCATTGCAATGGTATAACGGCACATTCATCATGGTCCTGTCGACAGTTGTCATTAGATCAACGTTCATCAGAATGGATATTATTATTATTACCGGTATTATCATAGAAAGTAGTTCAATGGCTAATCGTTGCAGCGTCAAAAATGTTTAATTAAAAAGATTGATGCTTACCGGTAGAGCGGGGCACCAGAAGTAGAGTCGAGTTGCAAACTTATCTAATTAGTTGGCGGCGGCGGCGGCGGCGTGTGCGGGGTGCGCAGGGGGGAGGGAGCACGAGAGGGGGGGCAGGTTCGCGCCCGCGCTGCGCCAGGGGGGCGCCGGCCGAGGGGTTGCAGGGTACACGGGGGTGGGCCAGGGGGCCAGACGGGGGCAATTAGCGGTGATAGTCGATTAGCTCATCGTGCGAGTGCGGCTTTTGACAAATGTATCGAGTAATAAATTATTATTATTTATGAATGTTACACTTAATTGGTGTAATTAATACGCGACCTCGGCAGCCAATTAAATCTGTATTTGACCAGCGCCTGTTTCAATTAAACTATTATATTTGAATGCAAATTATTTTGTATTAGTAATTAATAAGGCCTGTGCTTCCGATAAATAAATTGTTTACGTGTATTTATCTATCCAGCGAAATAACTCAATTGTAGAGATACTTTGAGGGCACTTTCCGCTCGCTTATGGACAGGTCAAGAGGATATCAAAAATAATACAAACTCGTGTTTAGATTAAATTTTTAACATGATCTCATAAAAGGAATTTATTAATTGCTTACATTTAACATCAGTGTGTTGTCAATTAATTTTAGCCGGCAACAAATACATTGCGGGACAATTTACAGGTTTCGTTTCCACGAAGGCTATTTCAGAAGATTGATTAGTGGAAGTTTATTAATAAAGACGGGCCGTAATACTGAGATAATTAATTCTTAGCGCGAGTTAATTGATAAATTAACATTAATTAGAAAACTTGTGCCTACAAACTGCTCTCGGTTGGAAATTAAATTTCATTTATAAGTATAAAACCAATGTATGAATAGCGGTCTTTAAGGAACTAATTAAGTTTCTGCTACAGTGCTGATTGTATCCACTGGAGTGTCGGTACTCGCGATTGTAGTGATTAGTGGCTAAGGTCAGCACGGTCGAATGTGTTATAATGCGATGGTGAAGCGTGGACGTGTGCGAGGAGTTGGCTGCACAGGCGCCTCCGCCCCTAACACTTGTCAGGTTTTTCTACGGGGCCGTTGTGATAGTTTCGCTAAGCGGCGGGCACTGGAGTAGAACAAGCGTTTAATTAAAGGACACTCACCTCACGGGCCGTTGTCGGCCGGCTCATCGCATGCGCCTTAATTAGTTCCAGCACCAACAACCCCTCCGCCACTCCCCCCCCCCTCTCCGTTCCCCCGCTTCTCCAGCCCCAGCAGCCTTATTTTGTTTTTCTCGGATAATTTTTAATTAAACGCTTGATTAAAATGAAAGTTTGCGTAAGTAGCGGGCGGAGGAACAATCGGGCCGGGAGTTTAGGATAATGAATTGATGGTGTTACTTTGCTCGCTCCGTCCGCGCTGGCTGGGGACTTAATTAAAAATCGCCGATAGAGTGTGTAGAGGGGAGTTCGGAACGAGTTTATGGAACTTAGTCCGGAGGCCCTGTTGTTTTACTACCTATGTCAATTTGAATACGGGATTGCTTCACGGTTTCGCGTTAATGTTTATAGTAAATCCTCAAGTAGTTTGTATTTTCAACTGTAATACATTTAAAGAGCACATTTCGTTCAGTTTGTAGCATGTATTTAACTTGAATGATTGTATTTTTAACCTTTGCTAAAATGTTTCGTAATAACCTACATTACTATTTAAGTCTCCTTTCTGGGTTATCTTAAAAGAACTCCGTTGACGCGTTTTATGATATCAATGGCTTAATAAACATTGCATGTTATTAATATTGATAAATATTAATTAAGTATTTATTTACATTTATATTGCTTTAGAGTTTATATCTAAATTGTTGTTACGTTAAGATTAATGAAACAATTAAAAAATCATCAGAAGTCTTTAAGCGCATTCGTCTTTGGTTGACTACGGTAACACTTCGAAAGCCATAGCAATACATATATTTATTAATATTAAAAACCTCGCTTTATTAAATTTTGTTGAGAATTTCAATAATATTAAGTTTTGCAATAACAGACTCAAATTAAAGCTAGCGTGCGAAACTCCGGTACGTTTCTAACATTATACTGATTTTTTAACTTTGTTAAGGTTTATGGGCACTGCGACTTTTTTGCTAGCAAACTTTATTCAAAAAATTTGTTACTAAATCCTTAGTCTGGTAAAAAATAATGCTGTTTTATCGTAATGTTTTATTTAATATCTACAATTTATTGTTTTCAAATAAATGCATATCATATTGTTAAAATAAGTATGTATTGCACCCTAAGAAAAATAGTGATTTATGTGAAATATTGTAATTTGATTGGAAAAAAGATATTCTCCAAAAACAAGTTTTGAGTAATTGAAAGTATTTTCTCTTCTGACTCTTTTATTGAAAATCGCCAAATTGTTTTTAGAAGACCTAACAGGTCTCTCTTTCTATTCCTAGTCGCTATCCCATGTGATGGTGGTGTCAGCTTTCGTTACCTTTTTCCTCCCCTAACCTCACTTTAAAGAGCTAACAACTAATCAAAATGAAAGAATTTAAAATTTTGTAGTATTCATTCTAAGGATACAAAATCATAATTTAAATTAAACGGTATTAAGGTTCTTTACTAACTAAATGTTAAAAATAATGAAGAAACTAATAATATTACATTACAATTTTCATACTTTTTCATTCGATTCGTTTCTATTGTGCTGTGAAATGTTTGTGATGATGGCGTAAACATACATTAAATATAGTGTAAATTTTTTTAAATACTGAAACGTAAACTGTAACAAAACTGCATCTGTTACTGAAACGTCATTAGTATATATAACTTCACATCATAGCTTGGGAGTAGTCCCGAGCATGTAGTTTTTAAAAACCCTTCCACCCAATGGCTCAAGGTAACTCTATGTGAAATTAATCTCTTGTTTTGGGTCTGTAGTGACGGAATTGTTATGCTATGTAAACATCCTAAGCACTACTTACCATAAAGTTGACACGCCGCTCGTTTTGTTTTCTTTTAGGCACTTACTTCTTTTACTTTCTTTAGATATTTTTTTTCTTTTGCTCTTTTGAATATTCTTTCATTTATAATCTTATCCGACAATTCAAACCCTTCTATTCCTCACAAAGATCTCAAGCCTTTGGTCTATCTATAATTTCCTTAGGTATTAACATTCATGTAACGATTTCGTTTTAATTTTGTTTGATATTTTCTTAGTAATCATTAGAAAAAATCTATTCTATCGTCTGACGGTTATCCGCTCTATTCGGGTTTTATTTCCCAGAATTAAAATTTCTATGGAAATATGTTAACTTCTCAGGATTGACAAATTAAGAGTTTTTAAAAGTATGATAATAAAAGTAATCGATGTTTCTTTTATACAGAGAGAGTTTATAACGTTTTAAAATTGTTTTTGTAGACAAAGTATATATGGACAAATTTTTAAGGGTTGTAACATCGTTGGTGATAACTACCGCGGTTGTATTCCCAGTGTCTGCGGGTCCTGATTCAGGCCGGGCTGGAGACGCGGCGCGGGCGGCATGTGTCATTAGCAAATTCTTGGCTTGTCGTCGGCACGCGCCGCTAACGAGTTTCTTGCTAACGATGTGCTAACTCGATACACACACACCGCGATCCACCTCGCACACAACATGCATGCATTGTGGATACAACAACCGAAACATCTGATATGCCGATTGTCTACTCCTTGGGCCACTTTATTTCAAAACCAACGGCATAACAACAAAAAAATATAAAAACCCTCCAACTTTTACTACATGAATTTTTTTTGGAAAACATAACGTGCATTAAAAAAATGATTTTTTAAGACCTTTTAAAAATAACTTAAGTATATTTATTATTATAAAACTTTCATTCAATTTATTTAACATCAAAATAGCTGTATTCTCTACCTAGTTTGACCATTTGTATGTAAATATATATAAATAAGTGTCATCGACCCCCTATGTCAAATACCATCTACATTATCATACTGAGACATCTATTTCAAATATATTTGCCGTTTAATAAAATCAACGGCAACATAAAGATTAGATCATGTATTTTTGAAGGCCGCCATTACATGACAACCTGTTTAACGTTTAATTAATGCAAATGGAAATCGGCTTATACTTAGTTGAATTAATATATTACAATGATAATCGATAATGAATAAGATATATTTGATCATGTTGATATTTAGAAAACAACAATTTCTGATTTATTCCTATTACGTCTTCGATATATTTGCTTGCTTGGTTACTGCCGCTGTAACAAAATTGCTGCTTTATTATTAGAGTATGAACATTCAGAACGAGCTTCCTCTTCTTTACCTTCGTTGTCATTTTTCATAATTTAAAAAGAAAAATCCAATTTTGGCTTATTTTAAATAATTTCATAATTTATTCTACAAAAGAAATAAGCTTAAATATACACGAGTAAAATATTTTCTTCAAACAGACATAGACGTTTCCGTAGTGATATATAACATGTTTTGGTCCACAAATCGATCAAAATATTTTCAATGTAGCTTCATTGCGTTTGTTGCTATAAGAAAATAAATCAAATATTATATTTTTATAATAACCCGTGTAACTTCTACTTTAATAACGAGACCACAAAATTAAGTAAGTCTAAAATCTCCGTTCAATGTAAGAGATTATAGTATAGAAATGGGTAAGTGTCAATACTTTTGAATATTTATCAACTATATCAGAAAAAAATCTAAACTGTATGTGTTTACAGTTAATTTAACTCCTTGTGGTATTGACCACCATAGCATAGTTTTTACCTTATTTATTTTTAAACTGATTCTCAATAACTCAAGTGACGATCTCAAGTCCTTGTATCCTCCGCAGCAAAACGAGCCTGGAGCAACAAGTTAGATATCCCGTACCCGGACGTTCCTCCGGGTTTATTGAGTGCGATTCGTCTCCGATCGCCTCCCCTCCTCTCTCCTCCTCACAGCGAGCCTTACTTCATCGAACCACTTATTACTCTTCAGCCAATTTTCATGTTACAGCATTTCATCATTCCGATATTAGCGAGGTAAAGTTTCTAAAAGGATTTTCTACCGACACAACGAAGTTTAATAATATTAAGTGGATAAGTAATCCGCTTACACTTTATAATGGGTTTTGAAGCGTTTTTATGCATTCAAGTTGTGTCGTGTACTAAAAGTTACAACAATGGAATATATATCATTTAAACATTTAAAATATTTTAAACGATTTCTAAAATTAAGTGTATGTGTAACGATAAGCCATCTATTTCATTTTCCTCAATAAAGTACCTGTAATTAAAACAACTCGTTATTATTGTCACGTGATCTCATAATCATCAGCCGATAAACGCTCACTGCTGGACATAGGCCTCCCCCTAAAAATCTCCACTCCGGTCCTGCGCTATATGCATCACGTGATCTCATTAATAAAAATATATTCATTTAAATATGTCTTCAGGAAGTATTAAAAAGTACATATAAAAAGCGTTCTGACACCCACCCCCCAGCCTCCCTCCACTAATGATCTCGCCGGGGGATTTAAAATTATGTTCCTTACAACAATCAACACATACACAACGCCGCGACTCGAGACACTCGCGTAATGAATAAAATAACATGTCAAGATACGGTCTTCATCTTAAATTAATGAGAATCCGGGACGTATTCAATTTTACACGTAACGAACGCAAATAAACTTCGGCCAGCTTAAGAGACCCGCACCAGCGCCTACTACAGCTCCGAACTTCCTCCACTCATCGAATTCTCAAAACACATATTCGTTAATTAATATCGCTTTGAAAGGCAACCTAAAAGTTAGCTCCCGATTACAAATTATAATCAACTTTTGGTATACATATATAAATAAAATTACACATTCGAATGAAAGGTACAAAACTAAGTCCTTTTATCAGTTTCAAGTATTCCGAGGGCCCGAAAAGTTTGTTAACGAAATTTTAAAGACGGGCGGAGTAATAAAATGTTTGCGTATAAGGAGCGCACGTATTCCTTTAACACCTTTATTTAATATAATATTACATTAAAATTTTGTATCGGGGTTTTTACTTATATTACTCTTTTATCATATTTTTTTCTCTCTTCAATTCTCCTGATTTTATTGATCGAGGATCATTATTAGCTTAATATAAATATTTATCCCTTCATTGCTGCTGTTAACAATACATTATTATTAATCTTGTTCTTTTATGTTTCTGTCTCATTTTCTTTTAACATTGTTATGTTCACATACTTTTGATATTTGGAGGTGTAAGGGGTTCCACAGAACAATTCACGGGATCCTAACCAACCTCACCTGCTTCATGGTACACCCTGCTAATCAACAAACTAGGCTCTGGCTTTCCGCCAATCCGTAATGGGCCAGCGTGGTGAAAGACTACCCAAATCCCCCGTATTATTGGGGGGAGGCCTATGTCCAGCAGTGGACGTTGATAATAGACTTTTGATATTTATCTTAATTTTTCCCCTACTAAGGTTTATCTACTACTTGTATAATTGTATTAATATTTAATTTAGATGTTTTATTTTTATTTATTATTTTATCGTATATCCTTAGTTTCATAGTTATGTGCAATGCCTTATAAACTTTTATCTTTATTTTCATATTGTGTATATTTTATTATCTATATTTTTTCATGTACCTTGCTCAAAATCGTTACTATGATATGAATTTGTGTTGTACAAAGTTTATCCTATTTTTTCCGTCATATTTCTCATTAACACACGTCCTTTTCCACCTAAAGTCTAATTAAAAGTAAAGTATTAAATAACGTACAATGTAGCACATGAAAATAATGAGGCTACAGAATTTTATAAGTTAATTAAAACTCGACAACACAAGCCTCGCTGGGTGAAATTCTTGAAATTCTTTAACGCTCAGTTCATAGAGCTGGGCACAAAATTTTTTTTTGAAGGTGAAACTTATTGGTAGATAGATAAGTGGAAAGTGTTAGATAGAAGTTTGTTGTGTTATGAGAGGCGGGAGATGTTACTGCTGCGTGTATCGCGCCGGTTCGCGGGCGGCCAACACAAATAGATTCGTACATGTTTGTCTTGGCTCGGTTTAATTAATTTTACCTTCATACGCCGATACCTACTGTTTGTCGGGCGCTCCTTAATTGAAAACGCTCTCACTGAGAGTAAATGAAACGAAATCCCATTTGCTGCGAGTGATTGAAGTGAATTTATCTTTTAAGACTTTCAAAATTTATCTTCCAGACCTTCGCCGATGCCCGTTCGAAATTATAGTAATGCGAATGAAGCAAAGATGCGCGGGGTTATTAAATTTTTATTGCTTTCGCCGGGATTGTTGTTGTGATTTATTAATATTCAGCGGGCTATAAATAAAACCGGGCCCGCGACGCTAATAGCGACTGCAATAATTACTCATTAAGTATTAAATGAGGCTATTAAACGCCGACAGCGGCAAAAATGTACCCGTTGATAGTGAATCGAGCGACATGTTATAATTACTTAGCGATACTACGCACGTGAGAAAAGAAAAACTGGTGAAGTGCATGCCGGTATACGTACAATTTGTGGTTCCGTACTTGTGTTGCTTTTCTCTATTATTTTTTTTAAATAATTTTACTTATTTCATAAAGTTTAGTTATTTACTATTTTATACAATTATCACCTCCGTCTGTGATGTTTTTAATGAAAGATTTTTTATTAATAGTGTGTCATACGTCTTTAGCTGAATTATTATAAATAATATTCCTTTATCAGCTTGAATAAAATAATAATAATCTTTATTACTTAAAAAAATTATAACACAAAATGGATTTGAAGTCTGTTATACCTGAGTTTCGTTAACACATTTATAGTCTGTCCTCTCTAATATTTGATATCATATAATTTGTAAAGAATATAAACTCTCAAATAACAGTTTTTTGAATCTCTTAATCTAAATTCATAGTATTTAAAACATAAATATCTTAAAATTTTCAACATAGAACCTAAAATCATTCTTTATGTTTCAAGATACTCACTTGCGAATCTTGTTGAAATTAAGGGTTCCTCGTTAAAAAAAGAACTGAAGTGAAGGTGATAAAAAAATCTAGCTTTTGTAAAGTTACACATAATCCTTGTAGTATTGATTTATTATTATTGATATATTAAATTTCTACATAATTTAACAGCATCTGTGAGATTGTAATTAAATTCGGAAATAAGAAATCTTTTACTTACTAATTTCATGATTATTTAACTTCTGTTAATTATGTTAAACTATATTCGTGCCAGATGAAAATTAAAGACGTGTTCCTTATCATCCATCATCCTCCACATCCGTTACACAAAATTGTGGTTAACACACATGATCACCTATATAACCATTCGTAACCGTACGCACCTCCAATTGATTTACGGCTAGTGTCGTTACTTTGCTTTATTAACCATTTATCAAAGTTTAACGAGCTATAATCGTGGCAGACGCGCTTGTTAAAATTGCTGCCGCTGTCCAAGTATCGAGCTGAAATGAAATTTAACATTCTCGAATGATCTGATAAACGATGAAGAGTCCCGGCGACGCTATTTATTTAATTGACTCCAGAATGGACTGCACAACTAGATCTTGTAAAATCTTGTTTCACGTTTTAGAATATTTTAGGTTAACGCATACATGATTCCTAGCTGTAAATTTTAGAAAATTTATGTCAATATTAGTTTATATCAATCTATGTAAGCCAGCCCAAATTAAGTGTTTAATACATTACATGAAAAGTAAACTTAACTACGTTCTTCTTCTAATCGATATATGATCCGTTTAATGAAAATAACTGTTAAGGATATATAGCATGTGTACGTATCGTAATAATTATTTTCATTATACAGAAAAATATTGTGTTTGTTTTTTACCTTTATTTTACAATACTCTAAAAGAAGAGTAAGTTGTTATTAAGTATAATTCTATTGTAAGAAAATCTGTTACTTCCGCATATCAATATCTGAGGTCAATGGATCATAACTGTTGTAATACAAAAGGGTAACAAGTTAATTCTGCGGGCACTGAGAACCGGTTTTGCGATTGTTCCAGAATGTTCGGCTCGAGCGGCGCGTGCGCGGCGTGCGGTCAGGCGATCCCCGCGAGCGAATTCGTGATGCGGACCAGCGCCCCCCAGCAGCCCCTCCACGTCTTCCACATAAAATGCTTCGCTTGTTCAAAGTGCGGCTCACACCTCATGCAGGGCGACAGGTAATGGTCTCCTCTTAAATTTACACGCTACTCGTATTTTATGATTTCTTGTTCTCTCTCTCTAAATATGGATTATACCAGCACGAATCTTATAATACCTATTCGTCATTGTTTTTCACACACAAATTGATCGAGAACCTTCATCTAATTTATTCTATACAACAATCTGCTATGATGACAAAATAGTTGGTTTCCGGCACGTAAGAATCATAGTATTCTGAAAGAGCCTCTTCAGTAACTGACAGCTTATGCCGTCATGTTATACGAAGTTCAAATTGGACCAGACTCTTTACTTTTCATGATTCGATCCCTCAGATACTACATGCTGGCGGGGTCGTTAGTGTGCGAGCAGGATTGGCAAAAGCTGATGAAGAGCGCCAGCGCAGCGCCCGGTCCCGGCGCGCCTCTGCGCAAGGGCAAGGTGGGACGCCCGCGCCGCTCGCGCGAATGAGCGCCGACCTACTCGAATCGGGACTATGAAGAGGTATGTAAATTAAGTTACCTATTCCTATACAGACCCGTCTCTTAAAGTCCATACTTAACGGTCAATATACTCAACATCAAAACTACCATTTGAATTTATTCTCTAAAAGTGTTTAATAATATTGGATAACTCCTTAATCACTTTTAAACATTATACATATATTGTTGCATTATGAATATTCACAAATACACAACAACGTTTAATTTTTTTTTATTACTAGTTAAAAATCATAAAGGGTCGTTATTATGACCATATGACAATCCCGTTATGAATTTTAATTGTATTTTATTTAATGTTAGAAAGAACACAATGTTTTATTATAACTTTTGTGATAAAGGTCGTTATTAAGCGATGAACGTTTCAAATTCTATATTTCAAAATCTCAATTTAAGCCATAATTGTGATTTTAATGAGAACAATTATAATGTGGAGACGATACATTGTTTCAAGTAGCATGTATGTAGCAGCGGGTCGCGTGTGCACGGAGCCGCTGGCTGACCTTTAACGCCATTATTAACACTCGCGTATCGTGACTGAACCGCGATTGCGTTGGGAAATACCTTAATTAATAACGCTAATTATCGTCAATCAGCCGCCATCGGGAATTATTTTGATTAACACTTTAGAAACCCCACATTCACATTACGCTGCTCAACTGTTGATATTGATCTCGTTTCCCTGTGAGTGAGACTTAAACAATGCTCCTTGTTAATTTACTACATAAAAATTATATTCTCATACACTTGCATTACTGTTGAATATACATTGTTAATACGTTTAATATTTTTGCAATAAGTTAATACACACTCTTTAAATTTGACGTTTTGTGTAACAATTTAATAAAGAATGTAATATATATAACAACAACATAAGTTTACAGTTTTGTATATAAAAATGACATATTGAAGAGCAAATGTTTAAATTGAAACTAGACCAAAACAATTAAAGATTTTTTTTTTTAATTATTCACTATCGATTAATACACAAGTTTCTTTTCCATTGATTAGTTAATTGACAGGTTAACTAACATTACTACAGTGTTGAAGCAAAAACGGAAACATTGTGCAACGTGTGCCGTTAAAACAAACTAGCAATGTAGTACCTAAATAACTTAATATAACATGGGGTGCACGTGCAATGGAAACTAATTTCCAGCCGATTACAGTTTAATTAACCAGAGGTGGCTAGTTATCGCACATGAACCGCGTAATCCGCTATTGTCAACTATGCAGCGATAAAAGTAACGCACCTCGTAAAGCGCCGGGGACCAATAAAAACGGAACAATGTTCCGGTGTTCCTGATCACCTTCAAATTACATCCAGGGGCTGAGCGACGGTACACCATAACTGTCCATCGATTTCCGTACAAATTTAACGATTTATTTTAATTTAAATTCTTGACATCTTACAAGAATTAGAAAATTCTTCGAAAATTACTTAAGCTTATTTCAACAAATTGGCAATTTTAACTTTTTATCAAAATCATTAAAATAACTTCCAAAATCAGAACACAACACTTTTTGTATAAGTAAATATTAATCAATTCGTCTACAGCTATAATTAATCGAAGGTTGTAAAGATATAAATAGCTAGATACAAATAAATTACAAAATAGTGCACACGCGGCATTCCATTACCTTAAATCTAGGTCATAGATCCGGTTTAAATATATCCGAGCGGACCACGGCGGAAGCACACTAGCAATAATTATAATTACAGTTAATAACTAAGCACATTTAGTTGACTAATCTGATTATTTATGTTTTCATTTTGAAATATAAGTTTGCTGTACAGAAAACGTACATTTTAAAGGATATGTTTTTCTAAACGTTAATATATTTTGTTTTACAATAAACGTAATAGAAAAAAACAATAAGTTTGACTCGAGTTAGCTTGAGCAATCGGGTAGAAGGGTTTTTAAAAAATTACATACTTGTGGGACTACTGTCCCAAGAAAGATGTTAAGTTAATAAAAACTGAGAGAGAACTGACTTTATTTAGTAATACAAG
>DWLS01001572.1:0-21163 GCA_018246255.1 Pachliopta kotzebuea | reverse complement strand
AGTCTTTAGCAACAGAGATCTAAGTCTCTGGTCTAAATTACCTACTTCTAAGCAGTAATGTGCAATCGTGGTTATATCATCAGCTGATACACGTCCTTTGCTGGACATAGGCCTCGTCCAAGATCTCCGCGTTAAATATTTCCATCCTCCTCTATCCAACGGCTTCCTGAGATCTTCACCAGATCGAGAGTTCACCTTGTAAGAGGCCTCTTAATTATGTTTTAGTCTAATATATATCATCATCATCTAATAGTATATAATCTTAGTATCTAATTCTTTATGTTTAATTTTTACTATAACTAAATTAAATTTTTCAATTACTAAATGAAAAATTACTATCAAAGTTTTTGTCTTTATTATATATATTTCGCACTTGTTTGAGGAGTCCGAAAAGTTTGAACTCTTCGATTGGCAGCTGAAACTTTTCCAAGGAATTGAACATTTAATTTATGCGAGCGACAGCACTCCAGGGCTGTTCACTAACGAGGTAATCAGCCCTTGTTCCGGGCCCTTTGCAGCACGGCCCGGTATAAATTCGCCAGTTAGATTTAAGCTAGTATTATGAGACTGGCGTTCACGGCTGTTATGGCAATATCGTTTGGGCCCTTTTAATTCGCCCGCGCTATAATGAAACTCGCCTTCCGCTACTCTAATAAAAATAAATGCTGAAGGCCCGGCTTAACCGGCGTCTCCTTACTCCAACATTACGGTATGTATGTATGTGTGTGCATACTAATTCAACGAGGCCTTCACTAAGCGGCGGAGAGTTTGAAGAATAAAATTTCTCGTAAAAGTTGGTTTAAAGAAATTCTCGACGGAATGGAAAAGGGTTTTTGTTTAAATTTTCATTTCATTACTTATTAAAGTTATAAAATAAGTCAATGCTAATACTTCTACTTATTTACATTATACTTAAGGAAGAAATTAACTTATTGAAATAATAGAAAAGTATATAGGATTCTTAGATTTAAGTGACAATGGGCTGGAAGCCTTGCTGGAATTACTGACGGACTATCAGGCAGAAAGGTTCTAGAGTGAAAGCCGCGTACTGGTACACGTAGTGCTGGAAGGCCAAGGTGAACCGACGACCTGGTGAAGAAGATCTTTGGGACAGGCTTATGTGCAGCAGTGGGCGTGTATCGGTTGATGATGATGTTAATACAATTACATACATATACACTGCTGGACATTGGTCTCTTGCAAAGTATTCCACAGAATACAATCTTGTGCTGTATATATTATTTGTTCACTACATGAACATTATAATAGTAGTTTATACACAGATTAAATCCCAAACAACTTTAGGAGGGATTAAAAAAAAAGATGAACTAGCGAAATTTTCCGCAACAGAAATAAATGAAGCGGCGACCCTCCAGTCTTCAAATCCAATGACAAAGCCTGTGGCAGCAGACTGGCTTTTTTCCCCCTTACCCTATAGAAAGTTCTAGACGCTCATTTAGAACAGTTCGGACAAAGGTCGCCGTTCTCATGGAGCCAGCTCACAAAGAACTCTTTGCTTCACTTTAATTGGACGTCACTGCTGTTAATAATTAGAAAGTAAACGATACAATTTTAACCTACAGCACAGAAACGGCGGTGATAAGTAGTTAACGTGACTTCATATGTATCCGAAGGTATTGAGTTCGAATCCGACCTACATCAATGAATTGTTCAATTTATGTGCTGTTATATATATAGTATAACATCACCTAATATCACGTTCTTATAACTATGCATCAAATCGCGGAGCAATAAACATTAAAAAAACTGCTATACTCATTTTAATATTGTCACTTATGTCTTGACTGTTGGAGCACAACGGTACTAATATAGCAGCTTAACTATATGTTGATGGTAGCTGACCAGATGTATTAGAAGTCACTCTACCACCAATTAAACTCCCTACTGAGGATCTACCGAATAAGGTGCTTTAGGAAGGACCTCATAAGGTTCTTTCGGAGTCGACAACAAACCAGTGGTGCTTCTGGTGCTGCTGCATATATAGTCTACGGTAACTGCTTACCATCAGGATGTACATGAATGCCTTGTTTATACGCCTCTTTGAATCTCATTGTTACGAATATATCACTAAACATCGGATGAATATCTTGCATATGTCATCATATTCATCATATCATCATACTGTTACAGGAACTGTTCCTTCTATCGCACCGGTCTCTTCTAGTTTGCCTTCAAGGTCTCAGTACAACAAGTTTTATGCAAGTAAATCAGTATCTCGTCGAGATAATTAAGAGATTTCTTCTTTGTTTGGAGATCGGTGATGATCCTCAAGAAAAGCTTTATTTTTTTAATTCGCCAATAAATCCCGCTAAAAAATAGGCACAAACTGTAACGGCAATGAATCCGTCATAAAAAGCTATGGGCCTCGACTAATGAGGGTGGAAAGGTGTTATTATAATATAATTAGTTCCACGAGGAAATAGAGTAGACACTGCAATCACTTTTACTAGTGATCATCATCATCAACCTGCGGCAGTCCACAACTGGACATCGGCGTCTCCCAAGGAGCGCCACTTAGCCCGGTCTTCTATACACATCCAGTTGCTTTCAGCCGCCCTTTCTCCTCAATTCTTATTACTACTACTACTGCTATCCCATTCTTGACTCCTCTTCCTATTAAATTTTTCATAATCAATTTTGACACATAACAAAAATTTAGTCTCTTACTTGTAGTAGGTCTTTGTTACCGGAGACAAGGCAAGTATCACCGCAGCTCCTATTCCTACATCCGCATAGAAATCTGCAAACTTTACTCAGTTCCAGTTTAAAAGGTGCTGTATGCTAATGAAATTACTGGAGTAACGAGACTTAACAGCTAACGTCTCAAGGCGGTGAGCGCAATATGCTGTGTATGCTTTCCTAATCAGAGTCATTTGTTATCGGCAAACGTATTATTTACCATCAGGTCAACGCCTTGCTCGTCGTTCCCACTGTAGGGACTCCTTACGCTCACTATACATAATTCCCCACATTTAAGTTTCACAACAATTGGTTGTTTTTCTATTTTCGGCACCAATTTCATTAAGCGCTCCCGCAAGTTCGTTCAAACTGAAATAAAAAAAGCTTTTATTAATATACCGTAAATAGATTTTTTGGAGGGTCCGGCGACCGTCAAACTTTTGTTGTAGATTTAATAAAGCTTCTAGTAAACATTGGTATTGATATTATCTTCACCGTCTGCAACATCTGTATTTTTAGATACTCAATTCATAACTTAAAGTTAAATAGACAATACACAGAAACTGAAAACGACTGAGTGAGGTTTGTTATAACATAAATTCTCACTCATACATGTGATAATCTTTGATTAAAATAATTACTTGACTAGATTATTTTTACTATTAATTAAAGAATCAAAAAGATGAGTTATTATTAATATAATAGAGTAATTATTTCATGACATTATACCTCTCAAAATCGTGATAGCCTAATGGTTTAGACGCGGGTCTCCTACTCCGAAGATATCGGGTTTGAATCCGGCCTGCACCAATGAATGTTTCAAATTACGTGCATTTAGTATAACATCAACTAATATCACTTGCTCTGACGGTGAAGAAGAAAATGATCAGGAAACCTACTACATCTATGTGATGACCATCCGTGGTTGGACTGGTATGTGGAATGGAGAAGGCAATGCCAACACCACTACATTATAACTGACAAGAAAGTCGTCGTAAGATTCACTACACATGATGACCACGACCATCAGTCATGAGTAAGTATGATTTAGAAGAAGAATTACACCTCTGGTCGGTCTACCGAATCGTAAAATGTGACTAATGAGAAAATAAGTTCAGAGGTTTTTGATATCATTAGCAGCGAACTGGGTATGGTCGACCGCGTGCCAAATGACGATAGGCCTGTATTGGACTGTACATCAACAGTCCGAAACGATGATGACTTGAACACAACGGCCGTGATCAAAATTAGATGTTGGCTTCACTTGGGCCAACGTTCCGCTGCCAAAAAAGTGGAATAAAGCGGGTTTAGAGCCGGGCGGCGGGGCCGGCCCGCTCGTAACAGGTCCTAAACGGTCGCCCATTAAGACTCTATGGCCGGCATTAGTCTCCGTGCACGGGAAGAAATGGGTCGGCACGTGACGCGCGCCACATTACTGTCACTGCTTTTTTTTTACACAACCAGGCTACGGCACGAGCGGGGCGTTCACTGTGTAGTAAGTGATCTGATTTTATCACAACAAGGAGCGGCGTTTCAATCTGGACGCGCTTTGATCTCGCTGGATACAGTGCGTAACCCTTTCCGTATTGTTTGCCTTGATTGAAATGGATTCTTGGTTCATCAAATCTTGTCTAATGTTGGGTATGATCCAGAACAATTTTACGCTATAAGTTACGCGAGTATTTGTTGACATTTTTGTTTTTTAATAGAGAAGTGATCATGCTAACTTAGTCCATTCTGTGATAGGAATAAACTGTATAGAAGAGTATATGAAGCTATAAATTTAAAATTAAGGCAAATTTGTAAAGTAGAATAAACAGCGACGGACGAAGTGCGTGGGGCGATACGTGTAAGAAGAAGCAGAGACATAAAAGTTGTACAAGAATGAGAGCCAAGGGCATGTAAGAGGAAAGAGACTTGTACATAGGAATTGGTGTAAAGAATAATAGAAAGAAAGAAAAGAGTATATAAAGTCCCAGTCCACTTTACGGAGAATGATTATAATAAAAAAAAAACACTTATTTGATTCTATTTTCTCTTACTACAATTTGAGCGTTTGGCCCAGAACTTCCGACACAGGCGTTGATGGTCGGAGGACGGCCTAGTAGACTTGCCTGGAAAAACAAATAAAAAACCAAGAGACAGATAAATGAAAATCTGATAGCTGCACTCCCAGGAGTGGGAGCAACATTAGGTTAGGTTTAGGTTAACAGGCCGTATGCCCTGTGGTCCTCATGCTAAGTGTCAGAGCAGTATACGTCACAGAAAAAGAGTCTTCAATATCATCAGAGAATATATCAGATGTTTAATGTATGACTATTATTTGGTCATATCGGTCATCAGTTCTTCAATGCAAATCAATGTACAATTCTCTCTCTGGGTATTAAATAAAGCAATTGGCAATTATTGAGCCGTCAATGGCGCGGGGATTTAGTACTGCGCGAGTCGGACGAATTATAGGCGGTCTGTGCTCTTTAATCCGCTACGTTTAAATTTCGCGGTTGGAAACCGCGGGATCGCTGGACATCCGATGGTGGAACTAACTGGAGCTTAATACCTGAGTGATCAGCGGGCACACTAAATTTTCCTTTTAACCTAGAACGGGTTAAGTTGACTGAAATTTCACAAGGAGTTAGATGGCATTACGGCCGTGGATAGCGAAGCGTGCTTTCTTATAATACTCTGCCTCTATATATGAAATGTACTGTCTCAAATACTTAAGTGATAAGTATAACATTTATTACACATCCTAAGTTAAGGCTCTTACTAGAGGGTAGTCTGACTTAATTTATGAAGAAGTTAAGTTGCCGCAGGAGTCGTTCAAAAAGAATATCGATGCTGAAGAAATTTTTATTAACCTTTGTTTTTACTTTGACCACTTTGACCACGTCGGTGTTCCTCACTTCATTAACGCTTCTGCTTTTAACTTGAATCACGTGTAATGGCCAACTATAATAGGGTTTTCGATCAATCGAGAGTATGGTACTTAATATGGCCGCATTGTTTTCCGGTTTAATGCTTTTACAAAACGTACGTCCGGTAGAAACTGCTATTTTATGTATTTGGAAGATACATCCTTTAAACGTTATTGTTATATTATTAAGAGTTCTGCTAGTTAAATCTGTAAGAGTAAGTAGTAAAAGCAAGCTTAAAGCTTAGTACACGTATTCTCAGGTGTTGTATTTGGCCGGTACTTGAGTACGGTTGTAAGGCCTTAACTCTCAAAGAGGATACTAAAAGTCGCTTGGAAGCATTCGAAATGCGGTATTGCAGACTCATGGTACAAACAATGGATACAAAAATCACAAATGAAAAAGGTCTGCAGCATGTCGTCCAAAGCTAACCTAATATTTAAAAAGCAATTATTGCAAATAGTCAAAAAGCGAAAAGTTGAATATCTTGAATACGTGTTCCAACATGACAGATGATGGGCAAAGTTGAAGATAAATGACACGTTGGACATCGAAATCCTAACTGCGAAACATTTGGGAGTAGATTGGTATAACCAGTAGAGAAACAGGTCCATATGGCTAAAGATAGACAGGAATTCTCCAACCTGACGGCCAAACTCCAGTAATGAAGAGGCACTTTAGGAAATAGTAAAATGACAGCTGTTAAAGCAAGTATCATGTTTTTAAGGCATGTGGTCTTTATCTACCTCTTGCCAAAGTCAATGCAAATCATCAAACGATAGTCGCCTAATACTGTATATGCGCTTCTTCCTAAGATTTCCATTGGTTATAGCTGTTCATATCCACAATTTGCTCTACCTTGCAGAATTTTTTACTACTTCTGCAGAAGGAGGGACTCAAGGTGCAAAGGTTTTGTCATTGTCATGTGCTTTAGGAAAGCTCGTTCTTCTTGTGGTCATGTTCGTATTGTTTATTATAAAAAATGACGAGCATGTCGTGGGGCGCAATAAAACATTGTTACTGTTCCTATAATCAAGCTATCAGAGGGACCCCGCAGTCCGATACACGAAGCCCCGACCTCACCCACGCGCGCCTTCTCCGCTATAAATCAACGTGTTATTTTTTTCTGTTTCAACACTTTTTGTTATTTAATTATCTCTGACTCGAGCGATTCCCGTAAATTGGTGCGTGTGTCAACTGGCAACATTATGTGGTGATCGGTTAAATGGGCTTTTGCCCTTGTGCGCGTATCGTTAGCTTTGGTGATAAACATCGTTCTTCCGATACTTTTAACGGCGAACTGGTAATTGTTGTTGGTGTCGCTTTGATGAGTTTTATTACACGACAATTCTATTAAATTACCTTCGTTAGTGTAATTTCATTGGTGAAATTGCTTTCTTTCACCATCGCCTGATACGCTGAAAGTAACAATTTAAGAGACAAGAATGTACAGACAATTTAAAGGTGTTAAGTGAATGTTAAAATACTTGAATGCCGTGTCAAATATGACATGACGTTATTTTTAATATCACCATGTATAACATTAAGGCTTTATAATTAAACTACCATATTATATAAGCAGCATACTGTGAATAACCTTTACGACCCTAATATGAACTCATGGTTTAAAAATATAGATTTTTGTTCTTATTACCCAAGTAACTTAAATATTTTACCTAGTTTAAGTAAAATTTTAATAGTTGGTGTAAATTTACATTAACCTTGACCAGAATAAAATTGTAATAAAGCAACACGGCAGCTACTGGTGGTAGATCTCCGTTGTCGGAGACCGACTAGGTAGGTACCACCATAGCTTTTATTTCTACCGCTGTGTTCCGATCAGAAGGGTGCTGTAGCTAGTGAAATTACTCTGGTAACGAGACTTAACAACTTGTCTCAAGGTGAAGAGGATAATGTGTGTAGACAATCTTACCATCAGGTGAATACAAAAAAAATCTGCATCAAACATCTACTGAGTAAGACTGCATCTGAGAGTGAAGGAGCGAATCTACATCTTTATATTGTAGTGCCGAAAATTAGTATAATTTGGTAGTGAATCAGTTTTAATTCTGCTATTAGTTATAGTGTAGTGGTACTGGGTTCTTACTCTAAATCAGCTGACCGCGATGTCCACGTTACGTAGGTAACCCAGCATAAATCTCGGATGCTGTATCTCCGTTCACGACACAATGTACACACTACTTTAAAGTCCGATTAATTACCGTCGGCGAGATAAGCGCAAACTGGCGCAGCCAAATAATAAATAAATCGAAAATAAAACATGGTAGCGCATTGGGGAGGAGGTGAACAAGCCCGGAATTAATTACATCCAATTACCAAAGAGGCGGAGGATAAAGAGTGTTACCGGGGTAATCTACGATCTCCGATTCACCTGATACGAGGTGCACATGTGGGCACAGTTAAAAAACATTTCGGGATTGAAGAAAAGGAGGAGCGCTGTCGCCTTAACGATGCAGAGGTTCAAGAAAAGGAGGAGGGAAGTCATATCAAAGTCTCCTTATAAATAAATAGATTCTTTTCTCTTTAATAAATTCTAATACATTACTAAATTCACATAGAGTTATATTTTTTATTTTAATTTTCTCTATAGCTTATACATCGCCATAGAGTTGCACTCACCTAAAAAATTCTTATATTATTAATGATAACAAAACACTATGTTTAAATGTTCATTATTATTTAATTATTTTTAGGATTTAATATTAAGATTACTAGAATTTAGATCAAAGAATCTAATATGGATTCTCGAAGTGTTTCATATTTTAAATGTTTGTGGTTCCTCTCAGGAGACGAGTATTCTTTTGCTTAATAAGCAGCCGTTTCTTAACTTATTCTCGCTGAAGGTTAGTAAGTTATAATTAAACCTTTAAATATTTACGGATTGCTGTATAACGGGGATGTTGTATTCCCCTTAAGCAAGACAAGATCCTAATTAACTATGACGAGCGCATTATTCAATGCTATCTCCGTCCCTATCGATTGCCTGCAGTAGGATAGAGAGGGGCCCATAATATCTTCCTTTCACTGTTTCACTGATAAAGAAACCGCGTATACGATATTTATAACCGCAGGTTCTGTTAGTGCTTCGAAACAAGACCTAATCCCGTAGCGATAAAGTTGAATTTATTGTTTATAATAGTGATTGTTTAAACAATCTATGGGAAAATCGAGTTACATGCTATTTAATAATTTGATCAAGCGGTTGATAAGAGCATGAGGGGTATCAAAATAATTTCGATAAAATCTTGATGTGTTCACAGTTGGTTATTTAATTTTGGATGGGTTCGCATTGATTACCGTAGAGGATTACACATTTTTTTTATTTGTAATAAACCCATAGTTAATTAAGGTCTTTAATGGCATTTATTATAAAAACTAGACGGACTGTAGTAATCAAGCAAACAGTTCTACCTTGAGTGTTTTATGAGGAAAAGTATAAAATGTGTTTAATTACAAACAAATGTAGGTCATTTTGTTTTATTGTTTCAATAGAAATTGATATTAAGAGCGCAAAGGTTTTATATAATTTGATATAACCGTTTAATTTAGTCGTTCTTAGTGTAGAAAAGTAGCAAAGTTGCGGATGCAAATTACATTTAACATACAATAAGCGAAGGTCTGCGGAACTCTGGTTTTTTCGCGAGCCGCTTGTAATGCGGAATTCTGAATATTTATAACCGACAGTTTACCAACAGTGGTAAAGTTTAGCCAAGCTAGTTAGCTGCCGTCGGCGGTGGCGAGAGGATTTACACCGTGCGATTTGGCCGGCGGCTTCCGTTCGTATTGTTGCCTAACTCTTTGTTGCCGAACTAGTTTTGACTGTCGTATTTTTCTAGTTTCAATAATACCTATATTTGACCACTGATAAAAAACGAGCTGTTATATTTAACGCTTCACAATCGGCTACTAGTTATTTTTGGAATAGTAACTCGTTTGAAATATTCAGCAAAATAATGCTGAACATTAGTCGTTTCTTCGATCCGTCGAGTACATTATAGTAATTGGCTTAGAAATGGAATACAATAAAAAAATGGAGAAGTAACATAAATGATTCAATAGTTTTCTGTTCGTTGCAAACCTGACCGGTCAGCTAACACCTTGGTATTCGGACCAGTGGAAATTATTTATGGGCCCCGAAGCGCTGGGTCGCGCTCGCCTTATCAAATTGCATTTTATTGAATTTCGTGGAGTCGGGGATTTAATAAATAATAACACTCGAAGGAAATCAATGGCACGTATAAAGCATTCGTACATACATTTATATCCTAAAGGGGTGGGAGGGGTCCCACATATACCTTACGGGACCTAAGGAAGCCTAACCTGTTAATAGTGCCTCTTCTATTAGAGACCTATGTCTTGATGATGATGATTATATATGATACATTTACATATATATTCTGTTGCGGTAGCAGCAGTGCCTTCTACTGATCAGTATTATGCTGAACTTCCTGTTTTGATGTAAAGGTTTTTTAGTATTAATAAGAATCCCGTATTCTTAAGTAAGAAGCATTATTTTCCATTTATAAAAAAAAAAGAAATAACAATGTTTGTTACATTACAAAGTGTCGTACATCTTTTGCGAAGAAACAATTGTGCTCCATGGCAATACATTTATATAACAAATTAAACAAAACATTTAATTTCTACCCCTTATCAAATTATTACACTAATCTAATTGTCAAAAGTTGGCTCCTTAGTTTACTATTATGAAACTGAAAAGTTATTAACTTCGTATTAATTTTCATTTCTCTTTTTAACCAATAAAAAAATCAATAACACATAAGATAACACAGACTTAACATTTACGCTTCACTCTAGCTTTATTACAGCTTTGTTTAAAATTATTTTAAGTTCAGCGTAAGTTCGTAGTAGCAACTAATTAAAAAAAAAAATAATTCTTACCTAATTTTGTGAGAGGACACTGATTTCTGTAAGTCAGGTGGTAAACCTAGCACAGAAGTCAGAGATTTCAAAACTTATTTGTAAGCATTTGTGTGACAAATAAAGATTTTTTCATTAATGATGAACTTCATCAATCTATAGAAGTCCTCAGCTGGGTATAGGCCTTCATTAGTGAAGGAATTCCGCTGTCTCCCACGACGCTGGTTCGATGTGGGTTGAACGATTGTGGAGGTCTACGTTCAGGCATGGATGATGGATATTCTAGAAATGTCACATCTTAGTAAAGGCACAGAAATGCTTATACATTTCAGTACCTTCACTAAGATGTTTATTAATATCTCAACAAATTTTTAATCAGCATCCGGAACTCTAGTACCATTGAAAGCGAAATGGATATATGTTCGTACAACAAGTAAAATAAGTCACTACTTATAATAAATGTATATGATTTTCTTTATTCTATTATTTACTTTAACTTACTCTTTTCACAGATCTGCTAGAAGAAAGCTCGCAAGATTAAGCTCGCTTTTGTATTTCTCACACCAATGTATATGTATGTCTGTCTTTTTGTGTGTACAATAAATAATATATTTCCGTATCGCCGGATGCAATCGTGTCGCATCACTGTCAATTACTAGTAATCAAACGCTTGTGTAAATATTCAAATATACCGTATAAACAAACGCGTCTATCAATGCCGTCGCAAGTCAAACAAAATGTTAAAAAATACCTATTTATATTTTTTACTATGCTTATAAGTTTCTTGTGAAAGCTCATGTCGCTGTTACATCGGAAAATTTATAGAGTACACATCAACGATATATTTAAAACAATTAATCATCATCATCTAATTACTGATGTTAGGTCTCTGTTGCTACAGACCGTCGAGATACCACCGCAGCTCCTAATTCTACCGCCAAATGTACAAACATTACTGTGTTCCAGTTTGAAGGGTGCTGTATGCTACTGAAATTACTGAGGTAATCAGACTTAACATCTTACGTCTCAAAAGTTCATCATCATCAGCTGGTAGACGTCTATTGCTGGATGTAACCATCTCCTAATAATGAGGGGCTTTGGACCATCTCCATCTACGCTGGCATGATGTGGGTTGATCAGGAGCCAAAGCCTCGTTTATTAATTAGCAGGCTACCCCAGGAACAGATCAGGATGGCTTGGGATCCCTTACACCCCATGTTCCATACGTGTTAGTTTTCATCATCAGTTATCAACTATATAAGGAGATATATATTTTCTTGATCGTACGCAAGAGCAATTCTTCTCAAGATTTCCTCTATATACAATAAGTTTAGAATTTTTTAACTAACTTAATAAATAAGCTGTATACTGCTACTAACCTAATATGGACCTTACGTTTGAAATAAAGAATTATTTATTATATAGTCCCTCATAACTACCTACGGGACCCAAAGCAATAGCTCAATAACAAACGAGGCTCTTGCTCTCTACCAACTCGCATTTTTCCAGCGTGGTGGAAGACGGATCAAATCCCACTATTCAGGTAAGTATATGTCCAGTAGTGGACGTCTAATACTGATGAAGATCTGTCTTCCCGCAAGCTTCAGTTTGGATAACCCATTTTTTTATACGGAAGCACAATTAAAACGGTAACCGATACGTGGTGAGGTGCGACAGTAACTTGACCGTCTGGCGTTTGAAATATGATAAATTTAATCAGTGTCAAAAAATAAATTGTTACGCCTTATCGGATTTCTTTGTTTAAATAGAATATAATTTTTGGTATCCGAAACCGCAAATAAGATAAGTATATTATACATTAAGTATACATACAGCCTTAATCAGGGTAACTTAAATATATATAAACTCTGTATCTATATAACGCCGTTCCTCTCACAGTCAATATTGCGATGTATATATTAAAGATTTATATACGTTATACAGATATTGGACAACTTCCGGTTGGTCGACCAGAACCGGAAGTACATAAAAAATATTTATTGACGACGAACACTTTTACTATAATAAAGATATCAAAAATATGCCGTTAAGGTATTTGGTGACTTTTGTTACCACTTCCGGTTGGTTATACCGGAAGTACATATAAATAGTAATGTTCTACAAAGAACATATTTACCGGACAAAGTATACAATTTCTAACCTATGCAGTTTGAGACAAGCAAAGTGTTCACCTGATTGTAAGTGATACGCTTACCCATAAAACAGCGCTAGTTATGATGATATATATATCATCACATTGCATTCGACACATTGAAGTGTTAGTTGTTAAGTCTCGTTACCTCAGTAATTTAACTAGCATACAGCAGCCTTCAAACTGCAATACAGTAATAATTACACATTACTATTTGGTGGTATAAATAGGAGCTGCGGTGGTACTTACCTAGACGGTCTTCGGTAAATAAGACTTATCACCAGTAAGAAAAACTGAACGGTTTTATAAAACTAACTATTTTTACGAAGCCGGTAAGTGGACATAAAATAAATGAAATAGAAGAAAATTAGAAATAGCGTTACATATAAATAGTAAGTTTTATACGAGGAACATATTTGTATAAGAATTATATCAAAAATAAGCATAGTTATGGTACTTAGTGACTTCCTGCACCACTTCCGGTTGTCGGACCGTAACCGGATATGGATAAGAATCATCTCCGTACCCACCACAATATTAATGCCAAGTTTCATTTTGTCCGGCCTTACTATTTGGTTAAAGCGCGACCACTACGAAATTCATACACACTTGACAAAATCATAGTTAATGGTACACAAAAAGGATTTTGAAGTTATCTGTTAACTGAACGGCTTTATAAAACTAACTATTTTTAAAAAGCGATCGGTAAGTGGACATAAAATAAATGAAATAGAAGAATAATATAGATAGTGTTACAAGTTGTAAAATCTTTCAAAATATTACGTCCGTTCGGAGTTTAAGTGGTCGCATCGTAAAACAGCGCCCGGTTTATCTCGGATCGATCTCACGACCTTCAACGGAACTGAGTCAGTGGTGAAACTCGGCTACTCCAGCAGCCGGACACTGCTATTAAATTTCGTACAATTTTGGGAAACTAACACCAATCTTTACTTAGACATGAGCCTTTTTTAATAGTAGATTTGGGTCTTCTCCTACCACGCTGGTTTAAAACGGATGTATTAAAACGGAAGAGCCAGAGCCTCTATTGTTGATCAGCAGGATGCAACATTAGCAGGTAAGATTGACTTGGATCCTGTGAGCGTTGTAACACAACGAACTAAGAACGACTACATTATTTAAAAAAAAAAATACTGTTGAAATATTTTTTACTGGTAGTAAAGTAAGGTCTTTTATGCCAGAGACTGCATAGGTAGATAACACCGCAGCTCTTACTTATACCGCCAAATATTATTATGTAAACATTACTGTGTTCCGGTTTGAAAGGTGCTGTATGCTAGTGAAATTACTGGGGTAACGAGACAACAACTTATACCTAACAGCGACGAGCGCAATTTGGTGCTGTATACCAACTTAACCAGCGCTGTTATATACAAGCGTGTCAATTATCATCAAGCGAACTTGATGATGAAAAAAAACCTCATTTAAAAACCGAAGTGATTCTCCGGCTGTCAAAATATTGACGTTTAATACGGAGCCGTAAGTGGGTATTAAAAACTGAGCGCAGTCCCGTACTGAGCGATTAATAATGTATTAACGCTAATGAAATGAATGCATTCGCAAGAGTTAATGCCGTGACACGAGTGACTTCATTAATATTGATTCGGTCAATCAATCCAACTTACGACCTGATCGGGTTTGTGTTCACTTTAATTATACACCGGCTACCTTTTCATACGTTCCCCACTTCATCAGTTTATACACGCCCAATGCTGGGCACAGGCCTCCACAAATAGCGAAGAGTATCGAGGCGTATCCTTCTACGCTGGTCCCTGTATAGATTGGTAGGGAGCAGAAGTTTGGTTTTTTCATTAGCAGGCTGAACCACGAGCAGGTGAGGTTGGCTTTAGGTCCCGTAGGTGTTATTTGTTACCCTTTACACCACTTTTTACCCTTTTTACTTTATGAAGCAAAGGTTAATGCTATTTACTTTCAAACAAACTATGACAGATCAGATCAGAATAGTAAGCGTAAAGAAGTATGTGAAGTGTATAATTGTTGAGCATGAGTTTAATGAAAAAATTATGTCAAAATGGACTTCTATTAATATAGAATGATGTATGACCTTCGCCAACTTACACTTGGCTATTTGTTATAAATAAAATTACTAAAAAGTAGTATAATTATATTCCACATTGAGTTTACTGGTGGTAGGACTCTTGCTGGAGCCCATCTACGTATGTATATATGTACCGCAGTTCCTATTTCTACTACCAAATAGTAATATCCAAACGTTACTGTGTTCCGGTTCGAAGGTTGCTGTAGCTAATGTTGTAATAGTACTCTTTGCCAGTAAACCTGGAAGACAGGAGATATTGTGAACAGAAGCAAGAGTAATAGGTGATGTATACATTAAATATACAATTGATATATAGCTATAGAACCTGTTAATATCTACTGGGTATATTCTATATATTATATTAAGTAGTAAAAAAAAACTGTATGCAGCTGAGGTCCTTGCGTCAATTGTTCTGAAGTCCTCACCTTTGCTTTGCGAATGGTTATTAGATTTCTGTCGTTCAATAAGTGAACTGTTGCTTCTAAGGTCAATAATAACTTTAATTTTGAATTTGATTTTATATAAGTCGTTAAGTAAATTAAAAACGTGTAAGTTTTTGCTAGTAGATTTCTATTAAATTTTCGTTTATAGCTCTTAAAGTAAGTAGTGTGCGTGTGGTTTAACAAACGGGTCGGAGGTAAACAAACTGGGATCTATTTCTCTATTCGCTGCGGTTAACAAGGCGGCGCGATCGGCCACGGCTGTGAAAACATTGCCGCCGACACGCCCACGCCCACGGCTGAGCAGCAGCGCTCCGGGAGACCCAAGGTCACGGACCACACTGTCACTTATCTATTAACAGATTTAACCAGATACGATCCCTCTGCTGCATATTTACGGAAACATTTCATCCTCAGTCAATAGACGTCCACTGTGGGATATAGAACTCATCCAAAATTATAAGGATTTGGGCCATCTCCCACCATGCTGGCCCAATGGAGGTTAATCAGCAAGAGCCTCACTTCATGATTAGAAGCATTCACCACGACCAAGCGAAGTTAGTTTGGGTCCAGCAAGTTGCAGCGAAGGACTCTCCTATAAGTACTTCATAAACTTTAATTCGCAAAGTTGGACTTCGTGATCTCCTTATCACGTAACCGTAGTTTTTTTTTACCAAAACTTTTGATAAGCAGTAAAAATCGAGACAATGTAATTTCTTACTAGTTTATGAGTAAGTTTTATGTTCCGCAATAGACCGTCTGAACGCGAATAAAGATAACATCTCTGACCTGAATACGGGCGCAGTTTCCACTCCGTCCGGAAATAAACTTGGCGTTGTTATTAGTTTCATGCAAACACTAATATTTTTACCGGCAACAAAAGGAGGTATTTGGGTAGACATGTAAACATTTTTCGTTTCGGTGTTTCTTTTTTAATTCCCAAACCAACCATATGATATACCCTATGGTTGGTTTGGACAAGCCTACTTTTATATTTCTCTTATCTATTTATGAATGTTTACTCATTCTTCCCATCTCCTTCTTTCACTCTTATTTTCTCGTTCTCTCTCTTTTCATACTATTAATTTAATTATTCCATTTATCTTACATTTCATTTACTAGACTTTTTTAGCGTTAATTAGCTCTGTTATCCCTTTCTTTAAGTAGATTAATAGCTTCAGCATGGTCTTCTTTCATCATCATCGTTTCGATGTTGTAATAGTGTCGTGCGTAACTATTTCTAGAGTCGTACGACTTTGATAATTGTGTTTTTTTTTTTAATTTGTTCCAATACAAAGTGGAACATGGAATTTTATATTCTATATTAATTTTCTCTTTCTTTTCCTTTATAATTTAACCCTATTATACATTCTTTCTTCCGTTAATACTCTATTACATTATCGACTTTTCCTTCTTGTTCAATTCTACTCCTACATACATTTTGCAAATATACAATTAACCTAACCTACTCAGGTTAACTACACTCCAAGAGCAGTAGCAAGATTATGTTTAGGTTAATAGGCCGTGGGCCCCGTGGTCCGCGTGATCAGCACCTGATAAGCTGCAGAATTATCATCATCAGAGGATATGTAGGAGTAGGTTAAAGAAAATCAAGTCAATCAAGAACTAACGGGTATATGAATTGATCTATAGCTTATCAATGATGCGATTTACTACAAATTAATAAAGAAGTATTTAAACAGTCATAAACATATTAATAACTACATATTATTTTCTAATTAATAACAGTAATAGTAATGTTTACTATCTCGCGGCGACCCCACTTCGGACGGGCAGCAGCTCCGCTTGTATATTTTTAACTCGCTGATAACCTTGGGTTCGCGGAGAGCACTAACTCAACCAGATCTCTGCTTTATGTCTACCGTTTTATTTACGTTTAAACATTAGAGACGTAAATTAAAGTTATATTTAAGTTACATTAATATTGAAGTGGTAATGATTAATTCGTAAACATAGACCCATCCCCGGGGATTGAGCTTGTGAAGGACTTCATTGTAATTATAAAGAATGAAAAGCTACTTTTGAGTAGACCAACATGATTAACAATAGTTTTATAAACTGTCAAACTTTTAGCCAGAACGGCTAAATTACCATGACTTTTCTCACGTGAGGAAAGATCACAAGTTAATGAGGATATCAAAACACCAGCTCATGCTTTTTTTCAAGATTTTTACCTGCTTCTCCCTCACTCCTCCTTTGGTGGTGTTTGTTTCATCGGTCCCGGAGCTCACAGATCCGTACTCTGCAAGCAGAACTATTTAAATAGAAATATAAGGGAGAGGAGAAAGCTGAGGGAAATAGGATTAGGGGCGGACGAAGAGATGGACAAAGATATTAGTGGGAAGGGAAAGGAGAGGGATAATTCAATAGATACTTATATATGTACCGGCTTATGTATTAGAAATGAGTTTAAATATAATGATTCAGTTAATAAATTAATATTTGGTAACATATAAGATATCCAAAGTTAAAGTGAAGTGCTTATAATGTATTTGGTTATCTATTGATGTATTGTTTTATAAATAGCATGAGCCATACATTTTCGAAAACATCTGCTCCATGTCAAGTGTGTCGTAAAACTTTTAAGGGGATACGAGTCAATAGATCCTTTGTAATATAAATCCTTCGTAATGTAGGAAGTTGTTTACTACTTAATATACTAATATATTTACGTACAGAACCTTTCCTTTTGTTTCCTCTAATCTCAATACTTTCTAATGCTCCCTCATTCGTTGATCTGATCTCTTCACCCGTTGTAAATGTTTCCGGATTTCCTTCTTCCATTTCAATCTTAAACTTATGCTTAAAAAATGGTTAACATTATAAAGTTAATTACGTAAGTTATCCTAAATAAGCTATGAGTATTGTATTTTTGTCGGTCACGTTGTTGATGTGCCATAAACACACATAACGGTCGGCCACACGCGAATATGCTTCGTAGACAGCATACAAGTTACAACTTAAATTGAAACCTAACTTTGTAAGTATTGTAACTTAACTTAAATTCATATGTATTCAAGTAGCGTTACTGCAGCCTTTTTATTGAACGAACGCAAACGTAAATGTGATGATCGAAGCGGTATTAATGTAGGGTTAGTATGAAAATGAAAACATACTGAGGATGCTGGGAAGAGGAAGAGAACTCTTTGAAGTCCAGGGAAGTTCTGGTGAGTTCCACAGGAGATGACTGAACCTTCAATGCATTGAGGATGACCACCGAGGGGAGAGGAAAGGAGAAGCAAGTAAAATGTTAGTATGACAAACATAGCAAAATGACAGTGTCGGTTTGGGATAATATTAAATCTCGTTAACACAGTAACATTACTGACACCGATACCAATAAAACATGAAAACAGTACCGTTTACATTTTTTTTACGTGAAATTATATCTAGAGATACTTGTCACCGGTAATACAAGGTACAAAGAATGTGTTGGTGCGAGTCTTCTCACTCGAACTACGAGATATAATATACCTCGTATATCGTTTGAATAATTTCCAACAAACACACACACAGTGGGTCCGTTGTGTCTCTACATGTATAACAATTAGCCCGTGTTGTGTAGCCGGCGGTGACTCACACAGCGCTCCTTGTTCGCTTTATTTGAGGACGCTTCGAGTCAACATGTTGCGAATTAAGCGTCTTCTGCGAATTCGTAATTGATGGAATAACATGTGTATTTCATCCGCCGATAGAACTTTACTGGACTTAGTATTCCTTTAACTGTGAGACGATTTAGATCATCTTCCACCACGCTGGCCCAATATTGATTAGGGAGCTAGAGCCTCGGTGCTGTATGCCAGTGAAATTATTAAGGTAACGAGACTTTGCGTCTCAAGACGAGGTTACGTGGTACTTTATATACCATCTTAACTAGCGGCGTTTTAGTCGTGATAGCGTAGTGGTTTGAACGCCTGCCTTCCACTCCAAAGGTATCGGGTTCAAACTCACCCTGCACTAATGAATTGTTCAATATATATGCGGTTAGTATAACACCAACTAATATCACGTGCTTTAACACATGTATCAAATCGCGTTGCTACAAAACAACTAACAAAGATTACTTGCTATCACGTGACCGTCTTTTTCATCTCATCGCTTCATCGAATAAAAAAAAATTTTTTGTCTAATAAACTGTTACTACGTATTGATAAATTGTTTTAAAAAGACTTCTTCAGTGAGATTTTTAAAAGACATACCTCCACCTCCGGTGCAGGTGAGTAGCTCCATTAAATTGCATATGAACTGCGTCCGCAACAACCGGTGCATTTGTTAGCCGCGTAATCTTAAGCCGTCACCGCATAAAGCCGTCGCCGGCGCTATCTGGGCACAGTGGGACACCTCCCCCTTCCTCTCCCCTCCTCTCCCTTGTCTCTCCCCCGCGTTGCTGACGACTGCGCTACTAAAGCATACATTCAGCTGCTCTCCAGAACTCTTGACACTGTATCTTGGGAGTATTGTGCAAGTCGGTGCGAGGACATGTTTCATTTTCAAATTAAAAATTCATACATTCATTTTAACATGCGAATGTTGAGAAGACCATGACAAAAAAAAGGATGTTGCAGGAAATTACAAGTATGATATAAAGATGGGAATATTGTAGTTGCATTCGTTTAAATTTCATATATTGATGATAAGTCAGTTTCATATACAACAATGGTTTCGTCATCTGATAGGCGTCCACTGCTGGTCATCAGCCTCCTTGAATATTAAGGGTTTGGGCCATCTCCTAGTACACTGGCCCAATCCGAGTAGGAATTATTAGTATGTTGCATCACGAGCAGGTGTAGTTGGTTTGAATCCCGTGAGTTGTTGTATAGGTGTCTTTAAATCCCAACATTGATTTACTTCGTACATTTTTTTTTGTTCATATCTCTCTCTCTCAAAGATACATTTCATTTCTTCTCTTCCAGCACAGAATCTTACAAAGGTCTACATCCAGGTCGGTTTTCCTACAGGAGTTTGAAGCCAATCGTCTCGTGAATCGTTTAATCATCATAAAGTTCGCTCGGTGCCGCCAAAGGAGCTTCCATACATCACACCATCAAATGAGATGACATTGAAGTGAGACTCCCCTCCCGCTCTCCCTCTCTCACTCCCCTCCCCCGTGCCTCCCTCATTTCACGGCTATTAGTTAAACTTGTTACGTTCGCGTGGATCTCCATTAAAATGCAAATTGGTACGCCCCTGAAAATGTTTGTGTAATAATTTTTTTTCCTACTACCGCCGGCAGGAGGAACATTACAATGTAATTTTTTTTTAATTAGACTCGATGAAGGCGCCTTTTAATGGTGACGTTACGAAAACTAATCAGGATGCTCAATTCAGTCCCAATCTTTATTTTTTTAGAGAAATAATCTCTGTCTATGTAACGCCGTTCCTCTCACTGTCATTATTGCGACATTTATCTATATAGGATCTATATACAGATTGGACAACTTCCGGTTGGTCGGCCAGAAGCGGAAGTATATAAAAAAATTTTTTTTGAAGTAGAACGAACACTTTACTTCAAAAAAATATCAAAAATATGCATCATAAAGGTTCTTGATGATTTTTGCCCCAACTTCCGGTTGGCCGGTTATACCGGAAGTACATATAAATAGTAATTTTTATATGAGGATTACATTTGTATAAGACTAATGTCACAAATATGCATACTTACGGTATTTAGTGACTTTCGGCGTCACTTCCGTTTGGCTAATCAGAACCGGATATGGTTGAGAACTATCTCCTTACCCACCTCAATATTAATGCCAAGTTTCATTTTGTTCAACCTTACTGTTTGGTTAGAGCACGACCACAACGAAATTCATACACCCAAACATCGAGCTTCTTTTTGAATCCAGCTTTGTGTAAATGGTTTAAAACTGTTTTGTGGGCCGTTTTTAGCTCCTGGGCGATGTTACGACTGCTAACATGCCGGTCAACTTCGATCATTTCTCCGATTTTATCGACATTT
>DWLS01001571.1:0-21163 GCA_018246255.1 Pachliopta kotzebuea | reverse complement strand
ATTTAATGTTGCGTATGTATTATGATATAATTTAATATTATTTTCATATGTATTGTCACACACCTTTTATTCTAACTGCTCTATGCACCTGCCTACCTCATAACATCTCTGCACTAACCAAGGTAGACTGTAAGATAATGCCAATGGCATTAAGTCCTGCCTTTACACTAGGTGTTAGAAGGAATAAATAAATATGTAAATATATATATATGTTATGGGTTATTAAAAATTTATTTGTTAATAGCTGGATGATAACCACATTACACATGGCCAGCGTGGCGGATCTATGGTTTTGAATTTTTCTATAAGCAAAGTCCTCAAGTCCCAACTGTGGGAACAGTAAAAAGGCTCTGTTTAACAATAGCTCGAACGGTCCCCACAATGTTTGTTTACTTTGTTACAAGTTAAACGTTCTATTGTTTTATTTCAAGTTCAAAGTGAATACCTCACCAATTAGCAAGAACATACAGAGAACATTTATTTTTCAGGTGACAAACGAAAATATAAATGAATGTTTCAAACATGTAAAATTCTGTTTTATTCTTATTTAGTACATATAATGGAGAAGTCTAGGTATTTCTGAACTAAGAACAAAATCTGTTTATAGTTATTTTTTTCAAGAGGTAAAGTGCCGCCTAGTAAACCGTTTAGTTTGCGAGTAGATTATGGATATTTGATTTTAGTTTTTTTTTAATATTAATAATAATAGGTATATGTCACTACGGAATGGAAAAGGCGTACTTATTCCGCTGGATATGTACGCTTTTTCATATATGTTTTAAAATACGGAAAATAGATGATCATAGTTATTTTGTTAATTTACTATAATGTTCCTTTCATCTAATAAACAGGGAAGTTCAGCATCTGATCTCTTGAATTCTCAAGAGCGCGGCGCGTTAGTTAAACATGTGCTGGAGTCAGCGCGCGCTGAACCTGGTGATGAACACGCCCTGGAACCTGCACTCACACTGAGACCTGGACAAAGTATTGGTGAGTTCATTAATGCAAACGATGACAGATGAAAGTTGCTATATGAAGGTAGAAAAATAATTAAATCTAGATAAGTGCAATCTCCAGTGGTGATGCTAACAGGAAATATTTGACGAACCCATAAAGCATCTAGCATGTATTATATTTACATGAAGTTTAATTTGATAATTAAAAAAAAAGTCCTATTCATTTGACCGGAAGTTTTTTATTTATTTATTTACTTGTTAGTTTGTTCAAACCGGATCAGTAATGATTGCACGCTAGTTTACCGGCAGATACTATACACTACATAACACTACAACTAAATATATGATCACTGGAAACAGTGAACTTTGAGCAGTAAATCAATTATTTATTTTATAAATAAAATGGTAATCAATATTAATATGAAAAATATGAACAATTTTTTGAATATTCTCATTGCTGCTACTCGAGACTCTTTTACAAGGACTTCAAGCTATTTACCCACCACACTAAAAACGAAAGCTGGCAAGCCCTTTTCATCACAATTTTTTCTACCGGAAGTACAAAAAATAGAGCTGAAATATTCTCTCGGGACATTCGTGAAATATACTTCTTTAAGTATAATAAACTATGTATTCACGTCGAAAGGCTTTCTGAGAAATTGGTGTCAGAGAGTTATACCCTCGTGCGTATAGTAATAAAACCTTCGTCTTCTTTCACGATGGTTTTTATTTAACTGCCTCAATGACGCAATGGCTATATGCTTTGAAACACGGAGGTCCCCGGTGTAATACCAGAGCAACATGTTTTAAATTTTGGTTGTAAGATTTTTACCCGGATGGTTGCTAAGCTCTACTATATTCAAATTATAAATGTGGCTCAAAATGGTATTCATTTATTTCAACCGTCTGATAGATTTAAGTTTTAATAAAATATGTGAGCCAGAGTAATCTAGGCCCTGCATCATAGAGAAACTTTATTTTCTATTAACACCACGTGAAATTAACTTCAAATGGCTCGGGATTTCATCTGTTTTACATTCTGTGAAAGATTTTTAATAATCTCAACGTCATTTTTGACGAAATTTTACTGAGTAAAAACAAAAATATATTATATTTAATTTAACTTTTGATTACTCTCGCATACAGAACCCTACAAATAGGAACACAGTAATGTTTGCACATTAATAATTGGCTGTAAAAATAGAAGATGCGGCGGTACCTAACGAAATGGTCTCCGGCAAAAAGGCCTCTATTGCCAGTATAAGAATAATAATCTTAAGAAAACTTTTTTAAATGTAAGAAGTACATGTAGGTATACTATTATTTTCAGTTCCAGCGTGTGTCAGCAGGGGTGTGATAGCCAGTATGTTCCCCTTGCACGACAGAGTGGCACTCGAGAGCTTACGAAAGAAATGGGTTAAAACACTTTTCACGCCGCAGCCTCTAGGTGAGCAATTGACATACTCTCATTTACCTACGTACAAGTTTCTTATTTACAAAATATCATTATCACACAGGCTTTTTGCCTATCCAAAAACCACAACCGGCTAAAAGTTTTACATATAAATAACTTGTCATTGACACTAGATTTACCAGACTAGTCAAATTGATTGGTTTTGCATATTCAATTTGAAATTATTTCTTCATGAAATATTTTCTTTCTTTAACGATGTCATGACTTTTGTAGCTTTTACTAAAAAAACAATTTTTAGGAATTTATATTATTTTATATGTCTTCATAACAAATGTATTAGGTTTAGGTAGAAATATGTATAGTTGAACATTTGGTAAATCTAGTGTTAAGAAGTGCTTGATGGACCGACGATTTGGTGAAGATCGCGGGAAACTGCTGGATGCTGATAGCGCAGGACCTATTGGTGTGGAGACCTTTGTGAACAGTGGGAGTTTATCGACTGGTGATGATGATGAAGGAGAGCCTTTATTTAAAATTTTCTTATAATTCAACAAAGCGACCAAATGAGGCGGATATGTTTTCCTGAGGGTATGTGGCGCTAGTTAAGATTATATACACTACAACATATTGTGCTCTACGCTTTAAGTCACAAACAAGATGTTAGCTTCTTTGGTCCGGTACTTTCATTAGTCCTTCAAACTGGAACACAGGAATGTTCCCACACTACATTTTTTTTCTAAAACAGACACTGCGTTTGATAACTACTTAGACCGTCTTCTGCAACAGAGATCTACTATAAGTAAATCTATAGTTGTTTTATTGTTTTGTAAATAAGATGTTTACATTTCAGATGAAATAAGTGAATATTTCGGTGTGAAAATTGCAATGTATTTCGCGTGGCTCGGTCATTATACTCGGTCTTTAACGGTGCCAGCAGTTGTGGGGTTTATATTTTGGGTAAATTATACAGCTGTTTTATTAGAACACATTAGTTCCCCGAGACGATTTTTTTTCTAAGCAGTATTTTTTTTACAGATCTGGTTGGGTACAGCTAATGATAACTGGAAGGATATTGCCTATGTGTTGTTCTCTCTTTTTAATGTTTTGTGGGCTTGTGTTTATTTGGAGACGTGGAAGAGGTTCGTTATAACTAAAACATAAATTATGATATTCCTCTTGAAATATGTTTAATCAAAGTGGTCTATGGTTCTTTTATAGATATTCAAACGTCTTAGCGTATCGATGGGGCACTTTGGATCAGAGAGACGAGTTATTGATTGAACCACGGCCATTGTTCCAGGTAATATGATTTTTTATTCAGATAATGTAATATGTTTGTATACAAAATAATTATTACTCGTAGAATTTGTTCTTCCAAATGAAGATACAATTAAAAATATACTGCTATACTTTAAAACCTATGACTAACAATTGCCGGTCCTTTATAATAAATTTTTATTTGTTTGACTCACTTATTAGTATACAAAGGTCCTAGTTGCAGATGATTGAGTTTAATTTTTTGTTTTAATTGTTCTATTTGGTTGGGTTGGGCCAAGGATTGACTATCGTGCTTTGTTTTTTCAATTTTAATTTATTTCCTTCTTTCATACTTATACTTTCTTTTTTAATTTTACTATTTTTCTTTTATATCCTCTACGTCTTGTGAGTTTCATTTTAGAAACGATATGTTTTAGGGTGAGATGGGTGTAAGTTCTGTAACTGGGCGGCCGGAGCCACAGTACGCGGCATGGAGGAGGCGTGTATGGCGGCATTGCGTGTCGCTGCCTGTGATGCTGCTGTGCCTCAGCTTCGGAGCCGTGGCCACGTTCGCATCTTTGCGTGCACAGGTGATACACACGAGTGGTCTAATCCACAACAAACAATGCTTGGAACACAAAACAATGCTTGGAAGCCATTAACGTTTAGTCAGAATGATCTCAATTCAATTGATGGCTAAACTCGCTCCACAATACTCTTCCTCTCGTTATTTCACAACGGAAACACTACGATGCTCTAATGGCGGCATGTTTATAACATGTCAATGTAATCTGGCCAGGTTGGTTCTAGAAACCAACCATAACCTCCGTGTTATGAATTGTTTTTCATTAATTTCTATAACTTAAGTATTATAGTATTTAGATTAAATATTTATTGTTGATAACGATGAAATATTTATTGTTGGTGACGAGATAAGAATATTGCTTCGAGAGGCTTCAATAAATGTCTGCTAAATGCTTCAAGAAAAGCATTTGGCAGACATTTATTATCAATCACAGTCTTTAGGTATTCAATCAAACGTCAAATTTACATGATTTTTTCAACACTTTGCAGGACTGGTGGGAGAATACCCTGGTCTACTTTAACTGGATTCCACGCGCTTTATTGGCTATAATAATTGCTGTAGAGGAAGAAGTTTACGCAAGGATCGCGAGATGGCTGAACGACAAAGGTTTTTATTATATTTTTATTCAGTTACAACATAATTAGATCATAGTGAGCTCTACTTTAATTATCCTTGATTCTTCAGTATATTTAGTATAGTGCTAATATCGACACTAGATGTCGTTTTGTTCTAATATACAATATTATCTAAAGATACTGTTAGATATGCCCACCTACAAGCACATATAGACACTGTACCAATATTATTTTTAGCACGAAATATTGATATTGAAAAGAAAGTAGTTGCTAAATTATTAAAAAAAACTGTTAGTTTTATAGAATATGTAAATTATAAGAATTCTTATAATACTCATGGCAAACTTGCGTATGTTACTCGAGGAGTATGTTGTCTATAGTAAATTGTACAATTACTATGTTTATTTAATAATATACGCAAAACTAGAAATAAGACGGCTTTTATGTTTTTCAATTTTTTTTATTAAATCAATGTTAAATATTTTTACAATGATGAAATGTAATGTACATGAGTGTGTTTATATATGTATATATTACGTGTGAGTTTGTTAAGTAATGTTTTTCCTTATCTTGTGGATATAAACATAATAATGTCTTTGTACTAACATTACAAATTAAAGAATTCATTGCATAAAAGCTGCCTTCATAACAGAGTAAGAGGATAACAGTTTCTCATAAGAAAGTAAACGAAACTAAAATTTAAACACTATAGTCCCTCATGCATGGTTTGAATTTTCATCAAATACTTCCTTAATGGTTTTAACAGACTTCTAGAAACTTAGTTCTGATGCTTAGATATAGAAAGTCTAGTTTAATTTTTTTTAAATGGTAGACAAGTGTACTATAGTTGCTATATATTTTCTCTTTACTGCTTACCAAACCGGAAATGGACATATCAACAATGGTGAAACGTCGCTGAATAAATATTGATATTTTTTATTAAAAACTCTTCAGAGAACTACCGACTCGACACAAAGTATGAGAATCATCTGATTGTCAAAATAGCATTGGTTTGTATCTACTGATGCTGTAAAAACCTAACATCTCGCTTCGCTTTCGATCATAAAGTTTGACGTCTGTACTTTTTGCAAGTAACGAACCGCCCACCGCATTATTATGCACTCGCATGATTTATTTTTAATATTTTTTTTCTTAGCATGTCCTAATTTCGTTCAGACATAATTTCGTTATTAATCTTAAAAAAAAGGTAATGATTACTCATTCATTAATAATTAACGATCTTTTTGTTGTAACATGAAGGTATCTGGTTCAGTGAGCAGGTTTTGTTTAAACCTAATCTAGGTACAACCGCTATTTCGGATGTCATTATATAAGAGCTAGGCTATTTTAGGCAAGCAGGTTACACTCTCAAAGGTCTCATTAACAGTCTACATCATATGAAGTCGAGGACAAGTAAAAAATTCCCGAAAGCATAAAGAAATATGACAACATTGGGTACTAAACTACATATCTAAAAAAGTAAAAGATGTCACATTGGCTTTATAATTATTTGTTTTCTGTCTTTTACTTTTTTTAATCAGTAAACACAAAATGCAACTTAATCAAAAACTTCTGAGGCATACCTATTATAAAATTCATGTAGTTATATATTAGTTTATTCAAACAAAGAGGAAATCATAGACACATTCATCACGTTTTAATTTCAATAACATTTAACATATAATTTGTCAAATTCATATTGTTCACATGTAGTTATTGTATGATTCATTCGTTTGTGCGGACGATGACACTGTGTCTTTCTGTCTTTATACAACTTCTCTATTAAGATCCAAAAGACGGTTGGTTTGGGGGATGCCAAATGATCATGAATGTGTATAGTTGCTGTGACACAACGTTATTCCCACGATGTTTTTCTTGTCTGTAAGCTTAGTGAGGCCTAAAAAGTTGTGCCATTACATTATAAAAGTTTTCTCTCACTTGAAGAATCTTTCAGAAGTCGTAATATCATAAAATATAGTGTATGGTATATTAGAACAAAAAAATACTGCACATATTTTATTCTCTTGTAATATGTACTTTTAAAAAATGAATTGTCCCAGGGCTTAATGGCAGAGAACGCCTGAAGATATAGAGTCTAAATGCGGCTTTGAATAATCCAGGGTTTAAAAAATAATCTGGCACACACATTGGGTCGTTCACACAAATGATTTAACCCGCTTTATGTGTAAGTGTAAGCCATTTGTACTCGAGGCGATATAAAGAAAGTATTTCTGTTTCAGTTTCAATTTGTAAACTCTTTCATGAGTTTGTTCTACATTGCCTTTTATCTTCAGGATATGGAAAAATTAAAAGAGGTATGTAAGGGTGGCCTGTGTGCATTTTTAACATAATTTTTTTGTTTAACATAAGAGATGGACCCTCCGGGAGTCGATGTGGCCTCAAAGAGGATTTCTGTTTGGTCCTGTTCTGTTCTGAAGTTTTGTGAAATACATAATTAGAGATTTACGTCCAATACAGGACGTCCATGGGTCAAAATGATGATGATGTTTAATAAAAAGTAGTTGTCACGTTTACACATGATAACTTTGGTTAAAATGTCTTTTAGTTGCCAAAATGTAAGGTTAATTAAGAATAAATTAGAGAAGCAAACTAAAAATGATTTATTTAGTTTTGAATGGAATCTTTTTTGTGTCTTAATGTGGCGATCACAACATAATGACGTCATTGTGACTGGCACCATATTGTTATTGGCAGGCGGGTGTATGACTGCAATCGCGTGAACGTATTCCTCGTCTTGTGGCTAGAGGAACAAAAAAATAACTTCAGATTAATAGTTTCATGTGTACCTTATAATTGAAACAAGTTATGTAAAATTTGTTAATAAAAATATATGATTTATTTTCAGTTTCAAAGTTTTTTTTATTATAAAATTGTTGCTACTACTCAAGTAACAGAGCGTCTTGCTTGGGAAGTAAATGTGATACTTTAAAAATATATTTCCTTCAAGTAATCACTTTATTGTTTCAGCAACTAGCTGTTTTACTGATAACGAGGCAAATAATCGGTAATCTAAAGGAATCGGCTTTACCGTATCTGATCGAGAATTTACGATTAGCTAAGATATGCGTGGATGTATTTGGAGCAATCAGTCCCAGCAAAAGTAAGTTGTAAAAGAGAAAATACAGACATAAAAGACAATTTTAATTTGGATTAAATCTTTAATTTTTGGCCTTAAATTTGTTATAAATATAATTAAAATGTGTAAAAATTCTTTGCAGCATAATTATTTTTTCAGCGAGGCGACAAGACAAGTATGATGGTAAATGATACGCCCGTTCATTATAATGTAGCGCTAGGTTACATTATACTGCTCCTCAGAACGCTGCTCGCCTCTAGACATGTTCAAGTCTCGATACCTCAACAATTAGCTTCAAGATTCCTTATAAAATAAATTGATGATCATTAGCTTGTAGTTTACAGACGGCATCCAAGTTACAATTATATGTTGTTCGTCATTCAAATTTTATTCATTCAGCCACCGAACTAGGGAGTCGAAAGATGACGTCATGTTCCAGGGGTGTGCGTTAAACTTGAAAATAGACGTTACTTAATTTTATCAACTTCTAGTACCGACGTCAACACAAATCACTGAAATGTTTGAAAAAAGGACCAGTTCCAGCGGCGACCCGCCTGAGACACTTGTGAACGGAGGAACTGATAAGGATGTAGAGAGGCGAGACTCGGAACCGGTTGTGGGACAGAAAGTCATACATCAGGCCGAGTTAGAATCTCAACTTTTTAAGGTAATTGATCACTATTTTTTTTGGACAAATATTTTTTTTATTTCATGAAGTGACGATATTTCCTGGCTGGTTTATTTAATACACAAGATTAAATTAAATATTTCCTCGTTCCGTACAGTACGACGGCACATTCGCTGAGTATCTGGAGATGCTGACTCAATTGGGGCACGTGGTGTTGTTTTCGGCCGCGTTTCCATTGGCGGCCTTATGCGCTCTGCTTAACAACGCCGCGGAGGTGCGCGCAGATGCGTTCAAGCTTTGTCACGTCGCTCAGCGGCCCTTCGGCGAGCGTGTCAGTAGCGTCGGCAGTTGGCAGGTTGACGCCTGTATTTATTTATATATAAATTTCAATAACACTATATTTACCGTTGATGATAGCGCTCATCTGATGCTAGGCACACGGACCACGGGGCCTATGGCCTATCATAACTCTTTAATATGGTCAGTGTTTAAGCGCTTGCTTTGTAATACAGACGTGCCTGGTTCGTTTTCGGTGCGAAATGTTGTTGAGTTTGGGAGGAAGCAGAGTATCTTTTACTCACGAGTCGTACGGAACGTTCACTTGATAGTGAGTGATACGTCTACCCATAAAAATTTAGACTGTACGTCAATGTCATTTTGCTTTAAGAGATAAGCATTAAACTCTCGTTAAACTTTTCACTGACTGCAGCGCCGTTTAAACCAGAATATACTAATGTTCGTACACTTAAGTACGGCGGCAGAAATTGACGCTTCGGTGACACATACCTGGATAGTAAAAACTCAGCTTTATTCCTTTCAGCATGCTATGGAAGCAATGGTGGCGGTCGCGGTTTTGGTGAATTGCGCGCTCATTGGCTTATCTGGACCCGTGCATAGACTTTTGCCGGACGCCACTCCTGCGCAGACGATATTGGTCATTGTTGCTCTGGAGGTAAAACTTCTGACTAGTCTAAGATATTTTTCATAAGATTATACTTATACATAGCCTAGATATGATGGCGACGATAATTTACTAGAGATCGTTTGGGTAGGTATCTTTGCAGCGTCTTTTGTAACGCCTAACGCTAATGTACTAATATCTCTGTGTTTTGATTTGGATGGTGTTGTAACTAGTAACATTGCTGTTTTAATGAGATTTAACATCTTATATCTAAAAGACGAGCACAACATGGTGGAGTGTATATTGTATGAACTAGTGCTATATGATTACGAACAGACGTATAACTTACCATCAGGAGGACGTTCCGTTTGACTCGTCGCTTCGTGAAGAGGAAAAAAACCATTAGGACATTATGAGTATTAATATAATCATAAATCATTTGCTTCGCAGCACGTGGTTCTTGTAATTGTGTTCGCGCTTCGAATCGCTATACCGGAGATCCCGGGTTGGCTAGCCACAGAGATGGCTAAGGTGGAGTTCCAAAGGAGGGAAGCTATTAAGAATGCGCACGCGCCTCTTCTGGTACGTAACAAATAACGTGGGGAAAGTACTCAATTTTATATTAATATGTTTTATGAAAAAATAACTTCGTAAAACTTCTTCCAAAGAGAGCCCCTAGTAAAAGTACAAATAGATATTCATTGTTTCCTTTTCTTTTGTATTTCACGGATTGTTTTTTTATTAAATCTTTAGTATTTTATTACGATAGTGGAATTTTATAAATCTCGAGTATGTGAAGTCTTCTGATTCTTGAACTAGGAATTGACCCTTTACCTCAGGAATCAGAGCGTTCTTACTGATTTGAATTTGTCACTAAGTTGCTTACGTTAATAATCAATTATCTTTTCTCCGATAAAGGATATAATTAATTATTTTGTAGTCCGAGGGTACAAGTCAGGAGGACATGAGACCATCGTCCCGTACAACACCCCGCACCGTAACTCCGACCACTCCGAAGCAGAATGACAAGCCATCGAAGCGAGTGTACATTGGAAAGATTCCGGAAATACCGCCTTTTAGGTAAGTTCGAACATTTTAAAGTTCATCTTCCTTCGTTTACCGGCTATTTTAAACCCGTGGTCTTTTTTATTTTTTATATTTTTCTATTTCTTCGGCTAGTTTTGATGGACAGCTATATTTTTTTTTTAGGTTAACGCACCGTTTTCTTTATTTACAATTATTATAATTTTTTATACTTTGTACACTGATGATAGGTATTTATTGGCAATGTAAAATTACCGGGGTAACGAGACTTAACATCTTATGTTTCCAAGACGACGAAAATAATGGGATGTTCTGCTATGTATACAATCGTAATTAGCGCCACTTTGTTATTTTGAACGTAGCGCTCGTCTCGTCGCTTCGTCCAATAAACAATCTACATGATGTTAAGTGTAAACTATTCTGGTAATTACATCTCCCATTGTAAATCTGCCGCCATAACACCATCGCTGTGTTTCAGTTGTCGACATATTATAAAAGAGCCGGATTATTAGAGGTGCGCACGTTAAACCGACTACAACATTATTGTTACATTACGACATGTGAAATTGTGTTGAAGTGACAGCACATTGTAATTAGGACAGTATTCCAATTAGTTAGATGTAAAGAATATGTAAAGTTAACCGCCTATTAAAAGGAAGTTCTCTGTTAGAAGTGTAAATATTTAGATTCTTTGTTATGTATGACTATGATAAAAAGAATCATTAAGAGTCTATTTACTTATAATCTTAATCAAATTTTGTTATAAATTAACTAATAGGTAAAAAAGTAGATTGATATGAATTCATAAGTTATATACGGCTTTATAATTTATTTCCGTTAGTTAACTGTTATATAGAACTTTTCGGTTTTAATAACGTGGTTTAACTAGTTTTTGCTTATTACTCGTTGTAAAAATGCAATTCGTGTTCATGAATGATGCTATGGAATCTGTCAAACATATGGTTATTTTTTAGTTAATATGGACTAGTGACGTCATCATACATACTCCGCACCGCGTGTTGTGTTGTGTCTGCTTTTTCTGTTTACATCGCATGTCATGCTTACGAATGGTAACATGCATGTAAATGAATTTCCGTATCAGAAATAAGTCACCGTCGCTGTTATTATACTACACTACTGTGAATTAAATTAACAGCCATTGATGTTCCTACTGCTCGAACCCTGGGCCACTTCTCACAAGAAGAGAGTTAATATTATTTATACACCTGTTGACCAAGTGTAGGTAGGCGCAGATTTTTATGACATATTCTACCACATTTCTTCGAGATGTATAGTGCGTGGAATTGTCTTACATATTAATATGGCTAAAACTTAGGTTATTTTGAAATGAAAACTTGTGAGGGTACATCACATAATTTTAGACAGATTCTATTGGTGACCACTGTTATATTCATGTCGTTTGCAGTGTAAAGATACCGCATACCGATGATAGAGTTTAAAATCGTTTCATTCTTTTGTTTTCAGTTAATTTGCACACAAGTAAAATATGCCTGTGGATGGGTGTGTAGTTACAAAGTATCATATATATTTAACTAATACTCCAATATGTCAGTATTAATACTACTCTGCGCTTATTCAACTAGTTTTTGTTACTTTTTTATTTGTGTTTATGACAAATTAAATTAATATTCTGCCACGTATTGTAGCGTTTCTGTCTACAATAATATTAAAGTTTCATAATCCGTCGCAATTTTGTTGGTGTCTATTCACTCACAACTGTTTAAGTGAATACAACCGCAGGTCCTATTTCTGCAGCCAAACAAAAGTGCATGCCGCTATTGAAAAGAAACGACTTTACACTTTAAGTCTGGAGATGAAGAACATATTTTTGTGTAGTAAATGCCATTCTAGGTACCGTCAATTTATTATGGACGGTCTAGTCGCTTCTTGGAATAAAAAATAATAATATTATGATAGAGTTGTTGTAATATTTCACTAAAAAGCATCGTCTCTTCAAATTCTATGTCAATTGTCTTTTAATAACTTTTTATTAATAAATCTTTGATTCTGATTGTTTTTTTTTCTTTGAAAAAATCCCAAATAAAGCTATAATAATTATATATATGTGAACAAGAAAATTTAAGGTAACATTTTTTTTAGTAATATAATTATTAGTGAGGTTTCACAAATTATTAAAAGTAAAATAATGTAGACTATTTATTTAAAATAAGTTACGATTGCATTGTTTTCGAATGTGTGAAATATTTTTTGTGAAACCTTGAAGTTTTGTTTCTTCAGCCTAATTCTGTACTAACCTTTTGTCTTGACTATGTGTTTACATATCATTCACCTCATCCACCATAATTTAAATCTATGTGTTATCACAATGCACCACTACATTCCGCTTCATGTGGCTATCGGCTTTGTGTGTAATGCATTTATGACAGTGCGCAGATTAAAAACGTTCTTAGTTTTGACTAGTCATGACGTTATTTGTTTTATTCTGTGCTACTGCAATAAATCATTATCATGCGTCCTTTCCTCTTCTGTAATTGTCTTGACTTTAATTCTTAAATGATGTGCAATAATAATTTTCAGACCGAAAGCGGCATCCATAACAGAACCGGCGGTCACAACTGGCTCATTGCAACTCTTGCAAGATGTCAGTCCAACAAAGCCTGTCAGACGTAAGGTATAACAAAACTTGTTTCGTTTTCACATCTTGTGTTTATGTTCCTCTTTAAAACACTGCTTCTTGGAGAAGACTATAAGCTCTATGGGGAATTTGTACCTACTAAAATCTCGTACTCCTACTTCAATTTAATGCATTAAGGGGGTCTCAGGATCTCTCCCAGAATGCAGCAGTTTTCTCATTACAATTTGGCTCAGTATGTTCTAAATTAAACCAGAGCCTTCTTTCATTTTCTCGCAGTACTACTGCAAATATTTGCGGGGCTTACCTTAGTCTATACCATAAAAGTTCGAAGCTATCGGAATGAACATGATACCTCACCTTTATTAATGATATTATGGAATATATTTATTTCAATAATGTATGATTTGCTTAATTGACTTCTGAGTTTAATTAATTTACACAAAGTTAAATTTATTCTTCAAAACAGTGTATTTTGAAATCAGGTTATTAATACATAATTTGAATTTGTTTTTTTTTCGAGTGAAGAATGATGCTTTCGGCCACTATTATAGCCGCGAAAGCTTCATCGGACCCTGAGATCGCGGATCCGGACCCCGCGAAGTGCAAACTCGCGAAAAAATTTGAATTTGTATTATGTTTATACTTATATATATAAGTATTAGAAAACGCAAAAAGATTTAACAAGTCTTAATCTATAAAACTTCCAAGTCTGCTAGACTCGATTATTATATAACCAAGAATTTGTATCCTCGCTTTGCAGGAAGTAGCGGCCGGAGCCTCGCTGTCGTTGCTTGGAGTGCGCGGGCTGCGGGATGAGCCGCTGCACCGCTCCGCTCATTGCATACCACACCCAACTCAACATCGGCCGCTCGTCAACCCAACACTGCAGGTAAAAATTGGTTTAATGAAGCGTCAAGACAACCATGTTGTTCGTATAATAGTAAGTGATGCGCTATTAGTCATGGACGTGGCGTAGGCTAGTTTTTTTAGTATGTGTTTACAATATACTAACACTTACCCTCGAATGCAACTGCCCCCTTAAATTGGTATGGTATTAGATGATAATATGCTCGTGCGTGGATGGGTTGTCGTCGCGCTTACCCGCAATGCTCATCACAGCGATACTCTTATAGTAGTATATTTTTAATATGGCATTAGAAACTAGCTCGTCAGACTAATTTGAAAAAAATACCACCTTTTATCAATCAAACTTCACGTGTGGTTGTGGAATTGCTTCATGAAGGCAATTGATGGTAGTACTTAAGTTTCTTCTGCATTAGAAGAAGCCTGTTACAATAATGATTAGAACACGTTATGCGCGCTTTGAAAGCGGATGATTATGGGCTCCTATACTTACTGAACGAGCCCGGAATGTACGTTAAATATGATTAGTGTTGAAAAAATAATTGTGTTTGTAAATCATCGTTGTATGTAGGTGTTCTTTTCGCAGGAGCTGGCCGGCAGTGTGAGCGCGGGGGGTTCCGAGCCGGACCTTAATGCAGTGCCTTCCGCCACGCCCTCCGTCGACGCGAGTGCCACCTCCAGCGAAGACGACAAGCCAAAAGATAAGAGCGGTTAGTTAACACCAATACACCATTCGATTGACAGTGTGCTCAGGCTATAATCTATAAAAAAATATGGAAATAGATACCTAGTCAGCGATTTCTCATTGATTTTTTTTGGTAAAAAATTGCAGCATTTGTCCTCAATTTGATATCATGTTAAATGCCAACGAAGTCCCAGATGGTGAAGAGTGCTCGTCCACAATACTTTGACAAAACAGCAATGTTTTTTTCAGTCGGCTGATTTATAAAATGAGCGTGTGATAGCTAGACGGTTTGAAACAAAAAAGCGTAACCTCGAATTGAACTAGGCACCTCCATGTTTTAAAATAAATGTTTAGCCATTGGGGTATATAGGTACTACCAGGTGTAGAAGTATGAAACCGGAATGTCCCTATAGATGGTGCTCGCTATCAGTTTAAAGACCGTAAGACCTTGACAGTCGGTGGTAGCAGACCTACCACCAATGTAAATCTCTCGTCATAAAGCCTTTGTATTGAAGCCAACATATCATCAACTTGATTCTCACACAACATGAAACAAAACACTTATTTTTAAAATAAGTCTCAGCTATTTTTTGGAGGCAATAAGGATACTGTGTTACAAAAAAAATCTCTGATATATTAGGATGTTATAAAGAGATATAAATGCAAAACTCACTGCGGCAACATGTAATTAATGAACTCGTCCAACTCCAGCTCGCTTGGAGTCTATGTAAATGTGGAGCTGCCTCGTGTACTTTCTGAAGATGCGCGTCAAGAACATGCTCTTCTCCAATTGCTTCACATTAAGTTTCAGTGTTTCCCTGAAACAATGTAATCACATCAATATATACAGATAAAATACTTGTACGGATATTAATTTCAATTAAAAAGTTTTTGTTAATATAAAATACAAAAAACATAAATAATTATTTAATAAATAAGAAAACAATATTTTAATATACTTCATCATCATCATCATCTTAATATACTTATTATAATAATTTTGAAAACACTGTATATAGACTGTAATTTATCAATGCGGTCAGCTTTTCATTGTATATATAATAAACCATATCTATACATATATAACACGGGAACCTGATTACATACCAACAAAATTCTAACAGCTCTGATCTTATGATATATTTAAAAATAATAAGACACCTATTTTGTTTTTTTTTCTTTGTGGATTCTTAACAAAGACTTGAATTATTGATCATGGTTGAAGTTAAACACTCCGCGAAATGTTATTGTCCAGGGAGGTCGCGTGCCCGAGCAGCGCTGGTCAAGCGCGTGCGTTCTGTGGCGGTGTTCTCATTGGGGCTGCGAAGAGCTCGCGAAGCGGCTGCGGCGGGCGACCGTGGACACGCGCACTCGCCGCATAGCCCCGACAAAACGCATGTACGTAATTTTTCACCTGAGTTACCAATGAATGTCTAAACACATTGTTGACCGGCCACGAGGTAACTCATGATGCGTTTTTATTTCGCATCGCTGTTGTTTTCTCTGTAGGCAACGATACAGTGCAATTGTTTATCAGTATAACACAAGCTGTTTCTCTCGCTTATAAGACCCGTCAAATCTTTTGTTGTAAAAAAAATATTTAATAGAAAAAAAAAATAAAAAAAACGATGACGGAACGTAATGAAGAATCTTTCAATGAATTATACGCGGATGCTTTATCAGATTGTCCGAGTGATTGTGAATCAAATTGTGGTATCTGTGAATATGATACTGTGTATGATGCCATTCAAAGGGAACACGAAGCGAAACTAGATATACTTGTAAAAGCTGTACCATTACACGTAGGTGATTGTTATACTGCTTATCATACGAAAAAGAAATATTGAAAGTTGAATAATGAATAAAATTTATTAAAGTTTGTTTTTATTGTTTTACTTCCACATTCAATGAAAATGTAAATGTAATAGCCGGTGACATGAGATAAATTTTCAGTAAAATTGGCCGTCAACAATGTGTTAATTACTAGTAAAGATAGAGCAAAAAGTAAAATTACCGTATACAGTGACATTTAAAGTATTTTTCTGTCAACAGGGTCCTCCGGCGCCGATGTTAGGTGGCGAGCTCTCGTTAATACCCATAGAACAGCTCATACAGGTCGATGATGTCAAACCGCGGCAGACCACGTAAACGTTTTACATAACTGCGTTATGTGGTTGGATAAATTGTTCCATAAGTTCTTCCAGCTATAAATTATGGATGATGGTAGGTCTCTATTGTCGGAGACTATTTAGATGGTGATGCATATCCTATTTACAACGCCTAATAGTACTACGATGATGATTATAATTATTGCTTGTGTAATTACTGGGATTACGAGACTTAATTACCACTGTTGACTTAATTGTCACTACTTGAATTACCATTAAGTCTACTTTCTTCTCGTCTTGTTGAAATAGGATCTTTTGCAAGTTTTTAGCTCATGGTAAAATAGGCAATTTCTCAAATTTCTTTAAATTAGTTAAAGCTGGCTTTGGACTACATTTGGGAGATGAGTCTGCGTTTTATTCCCTGTCTCTCAAAAGTGATCTACGAACAGTAAACTATATTATTAATTATTATTTATTATTTACAAGCAGTTTTAGGGAACAGGGAAGAAGACAGCATTAAAAGCCATGAAAATATCATTCATTTATAGCTGGAAAAATACCTCACGTTTTTTTACATTTTTAATGATAACGTCTGCTGTAAATCGCGAAATTTTTTAATGCATAAAGAATATAGAAATGTTACTCGTCCACCGTCGAGTATATTAATACTAGGTATTCATACTTTTAATTTTTTTCCGCCTTAAGCCATTTTAAAGAAAAATATATATAATTTATTTCATACTAGGTACCGTTGTTAGTTGTCTAGGTACATGCCTAAAATATTCATTGACCTGTATGTAGGTTCTGTTATAAAAAAAAAAAAACAAGAATCGGGAAAGTTTATAATCATTAATAATGTATTCATTGTATGTTAATGTCCACTTGTTTAATTATTCCACACTTTTATAATACACATTTTTATTAAGAGCTTTGATTGTATATTAAATATTTCGTATAGAATTACCTGCATTGCAGTATGCTGTATTGTTAGACGAGAACTTGGAACAGAATGAGTTAGTTAAAGCATGCAGCGCACAAACTAGTTTGGGACCTTTTAATGTTTAGGTGTAATACGGGGTAGCACCCACCACCCGATATCTGTTAATAGCTTTTGAATGCATGTCTATCTCATTATGTTTTTTAGGAAAAAATCGTTATGAATTTTCTTTTCGAAACACCCATTGGACGCTGATGAATTAAGGCGTTTGGCAACAATCAAATCAAAACATGTTTTTAACTAGCAACACTGGCAGAATAGAGTATGAATGAAGGTTCACATTGGTTTAGCAAATATTTGAATGTAATTGAAGTGCTGTGTGTAATGTAGGAAATAAGTTTGTTTATATAGATTAAAGGGCCTATAGTTTTAAGGTTAAATTATTTTACAGTAATTACAACAGTTTTAAACTACAGTAAAAACATCAATTAGAAAATCGCTAGAAACTATCAATTGAAGTTAAATAACCTAAATCTAAGTTTAAAGTAGGCGGAGACATTAGTAAATTACACTTATATTCATTTAAAACAAAGCCTGGATTACTTAAATATTATTTTTGAGTATTTTTTACTATCGTTATTATTTTCTACTATTAACTAATTAAAAAAAACTTTTATAATAATGCTCATAATACTTTAACAGAATCTAAAGTATTGATGTAATTAAAAGTTTTATATAGATGTCTCTGCTTAATTTATTCACGCTCAGATTATAAAAATAGTTGTATTTTTATACATGAAAACTGGGATTATTTATTCTTTAGTTTTAACGTTGTCTTTAAGTTCACTAACGACGCGATATTTATTGTTCTTTACGCTTCTTTGTCAAGTGGAAAGCAATGTTGTGACAATAATTTTATATTGCTCTATTTATTCATTGACCTTCCACCAGGGAAATAAATATTACAAAAATTTTCATGGACGGAATTACTAAACTGAACTTTGATGGAAACTACAAAATAATTGTAAATGCTATACGGTAGCATAAGAACCAGTTAGATTTCATTATATAAACAGTTTACTTACCACAACAATACCTACCCTAAACGGTAGTATGCAAATATTACTGTATCCGTTTGAAGGGTGCTTGTAAGTTAGTGAAATTACTAGAATAACATAATAATTTTTTTTTGTCCTAAAGCGACAGTCACAATTTAACTAGCGCCTCAATATGGGTATGTATATAGGTTATAAATTGAACATCTCGCCAGATGCTTTCTTTCATGGAATATAAAATTCATTAGAAAAATATCGAATTTATTAGAACCGGCACAAAGGACTTTAAAATTAATCCATTTGTGACCCGACAACGTAATTAAAAAAACTTAGGACTCATATTACCTTGTATACAATTTCTATCTGGTCTATATATACATAACTAGAGAGAGAAGAAAATAACTACTGTTCTCTTTTGTCTTGTCGTAATATGTGTTCCCCCGGTGTTCTCACTTTTGCTTCTATCTCTGTCTACTAAATCTTTCTAATACCGCTAGTTTATCTTCACATTTCCTCGTGTAGGTTAGGGTTTAATCAAATAAAGATAAATATCATAAAAAATATATCGTGCGTGTCGCTTAATGTGACATTTTTTTTTAAATGAATATACATCGTTTTAAAATAAGGTACATGAAATAATTACAATTTTATGATATTTATCTTAGTGATAGAATTACATGGTTAGTTCACAAACTAAATATATAGTATCTTATTAGGAATAGATCAACTAAATCTAATCATTGGTTAATGTGTTAAAGGATTACTTTAACCTTGGATATTATAAAAGGAGGTTAAAGTTTCAAATTTGAAATTGACAGATTGTTCATAATCAACAATTCAGCGTATTGTTGTCCAAAATAACAAAACACTATGATCGCTATGTACAAAGTAGTACTAGCATAGTATTTAAGTGCCACTTAAACTTATAACTAGTTTAATATTAGTAATTAGTAATATTTTGTAAAACTTTTTGATTGCTTTTATTACTTTACTTAGAGAAACTAATTTTAGTTTTAATTTGTAGATTTGTTTGTTGTAGCGTTTTTATGATATAAGTTATAAAGGACGTGGAAAGTTAAAAGCTTTGGATAACCGTTTGGTGGTAGGATTTTTCGGACCCAATCAAATGTCGGTAATAGTTGTATATGACAATCACAACATATGAGAGCCAGAGCATTCTGGGTGAGAGCGCTTCGGCATCCTCAACCTCATTGTCAGCACCGACTGATGATGAGGTCAAGTAAGCCCGTAGCATTTAAAGATAGCCTTAAAAAATTAGGCAATACGAACCGCTGTGCTGTTTATAAGTGATTTGCAAGGTTCGAAACAAATTTGTATCCAATGTTTATTTTTGATATTAGGCTTTACGCTAAAATGTTAGACAGTTAAAAAATAAAAGCGAGTAAGCTGTTGAGAGAAATAGTATTTAGTGACGTGACAACGCAGTATAGAAATTGATAGTTAAGAATGTTTTAAATAGTTATACAAGTATAAAACTAAATTAGCATTTACAAAATATCTGTTTTTTGTTTTAAATAGTTATTAGTTAACAAACATTAGTAACATAAATATTATTTGTATCTCATTTAATGCATTTAGTAAAACACTAACCATGCCTTAACAGATGATCTTTTTGTACTCTAATAAAAATACGTGTAATGGTTTCTTTAAGTGATTATTATTATATATTTTATGGCAAAATTATATATCATTTAAAGAGATTTAAAGCGGAACTGTGTAGCTCTATTTTTAAAGCAGTCGTCTCGCAGAAACGCGACTTTGATCTCTATTAAACTTGACGTTCCGGTGAAAGAAAAACATCGAAAAGAATACAGTAATACCCCGTTACGCGCGGTTTCACTATAATGCGAATTTCAAATTTCGCGCTCAAATTAAAAAAAGAGTAAGAAAGAAAGAGAAGTAGAAGAGAAAGTTTTATCTTCAGAGGAAATACAAAATGCACTTTCAGAAATTTATTCAGGTTTGGACATATTGCAAAGTATAGACCAGAATTCCCCAAACATTTTGTTTCGTAGACCCCCTACTTACCTGATATTGATCTCCTGTAAATTTCTAACTGTAGTGAAGTTTAGTGTTAAAAACTTAAACTAAACAACACATGTTAATTTATACATTTATTAATTGAATTTAAATTAAAACTCAGGAAACGAATAAACGTATTTGTCGTACATTCGTATTTATAGAGTGAGGAATTGAACAAGTCAGTGCAAGTCAGAGCAAGCTCTGAGACTGCGACTCTCAGGTTTTTACAAGTTCAAAATGTTTTGCGACCACAAAGCGAATACCAACATCCTGCAACTTACACAATTTTATAAACATATATAATACATAGCACAAGCTGTTTTCGAGAGTCATCACGAATCGTCTCGAACGCAGGTTAGATGACTTCCAGCCCACCGAACAAGCCGGTTTCCGAAA
>DWLS01001570.1:0-21175 GCA_018246255.1 Pachliopta kotzebuea | reverse complement strand
TCGCAATACATTTTGAACTTGTAAAAACCTGAGAGTCGCAGTCTCAGAGCTTGCGCTGACTTGTTCAATTCGTCACTATAGATAATAAATTTACAGGAGATCAATATCAGGTAAGTAGCGGGTCTACCCAACAGCAAAAGCATGGCAAGGTGTCTACGACACAAAAAAGTTAGGGGAAATCTGATGTAACCATTACAATATACAATCAATAAAACATTGTACTTATATGTAAAAATTATTAAATTTAAATAACAAATTAGGTGTTATGTATGAAAACCCATTGATTAGGTATGAAACTCACCGCTCCTCGTTAGTGAGGTAATCGACGACGTGCTCGAGCCCAACGAGGTACACGAAGTCCGTATTGCTGGGCGAAGGTATGAAGTTCATCTCCGGCGGAGGCGGTTTTGGAGGCGGAATCTATTTTGGACGATAGAATTTTCATATTCATTAGAATGCATATTTTACTCAATACCTATCTTCTTTTGAAATTCTTATCATATAGCACAAACTACAGAGCAGTTATAAATTAGAATGAGTGCTTAATAATTTGATCAGAGGAAAAAGTATAAACCTGAAGAAGTGTTTTCTCCAGCTGCTTGCGGAGGGCTAGTTTGGCAGCAGCCTGCCTTTGTGCAGGTGTCTGAGTGTCTTCTGAGCTGCGGGAACTTGCCTGGTAAAAAAATAAAGATATATGACCAGTGGAATATTTAGAAATAATCAATAGGTAATAATTTATAGTACTCATGGTTATAGTTGAATAGTGAGAATTTTACAGTATTTAAAATCTGTTTATAAGTAACCCAATTTCATTAAAATATATGAATTTCATTAATGTTCATGTTTGAATATTAATTCTTTAATGCAATTAAAAAAAAGTGACATCACTTCTCCATACTCACTGCATCACTTGTACTACTGGTGACAGATGAATTGTCCTGAGTGGGCTTGCAATAAAATGTATACACTTATTTATTGCTTAAAACATAAATAAATAAAATTGTCTTATGTATAGAGATGACGTGCAAATTGTAGTGCTGTAGATAATATCTTTACTAGCTCGACAATATGAGGGTATTACTTTATATCATCAGGTGAACATCTTGCCGAAGTGACTTCAGCGAATTATAATAAAACCCTAAAAACCAAAATGAAATACTTGTCATTTACTTCAAAAATTATATATATAACCAATTTACAAACATTTGCTCATGATAATTATCATGAATAATACAATCAAAACCATATATAATGAATTACCAATAAAATTCTACCTTGTATACTACAAAGTGGGATATCATGGTTAAGTAACAGCAATAGTAATTACAAAAAAACCACAGAGAATCAGGGACTAATTTCGCTTTAAATTACAATTAATTTAAAGCATAAGTAAAAACAAATATATGAAAAAAATTCAATCAATGAGTACCTTGGGTTGCGCATGTTGAGTGGTGGGTGGTGGTGCAGGGGTTATTGTCACCGATGGGGTAATGCTGGCACCGCCACTAGCCGAACTCTACAAAAAATAATATATATTAAAACAAATATTATAAATTTAATAAAAGTATAATACACATAATAAGGACAAAAGTTCTTTTATGTTCTTAAAAATTTCTAAATAAAATTTTTCCACTTCCTTTGAGTAGGGTCTAACCATTTGCTTTACAATACTTAAGTCATTAGTATGATTCTAAACCACATGTTGTAGTCACCTTACAATCCCTAACATCATTGTCACTTAATATCACGCGTAATTGAGGTATTAGACCATTTTATATGACAAAATACTTTAATTTATTTTGATTTAATATGGTCAAAATTAAATACCTCATTATTGATAACTAATAATCAGTTAGGTGTCATGTTACCTGTGTGCGATATGGCCCAGGAGTAAGAGTGGCACCTCCCGGGAGACTAGAGGGTCGGCGAGCTGATGAAGCTAAGTTGTTGCTCGCAGTTCCAGATGCATTTGTTCGCTGAAAACGATTTAACATGTCATCTATAATATATAAGATAAATTTTCTCATAGGTCAATTTCAAGACAACTTTTTTTAGTGTCTCAACTTTTTTACTGTTTATGGTTTCCTAGCTGGAAAAGACCATAATTTATTCTTCATTTTGAGGGTATTTGAACACAGCATTGCATTGCATTTATTGGTGGTTGGACACTTAACATTTTAGGTCAGGAGGTAACATACACAATGTAGTGCTGTTCATATAAAGCTAACTATCCCGACAATGTCGTAAGAGAACATATCTCAACCATGTAAGTGATTTTTGTTAAAAAATTTTAAATACAAAACTTACTTTTTATTACTTATTACTTAAGACATGAGCTAAAAGAATTTCAGAGACGATAATGAAATTATGGATTGAAATTAAGCTATATTTTTAAAATGTTATACATTATTATGATTAAAATATGATTTGAATCCATTTGTAGATAATGGTCTACAACAAAAAAAAATACTACCATATATAAAAAAACCATATTATACGAGAAAACAATTGGAGAGGTCTAGAAACAAGCAATAGTGTTTAGAATGTAAAAGTATTACATTATTACCTTATTTTGCTGGTGTGCAGGTGGCGGTGCTGGTGTAACTGTAACACCTGGTGGGACCACACAACCACTGCCTGCCAGAGCAGTACCTGTTGTGGTGTCCTGCAAACATGTTTTATTCTGAAAATAAATAATCATAATTTTTTTTAAAATAAAATATTGTTACATTTATACTCTTCAATTATGTTAAACAATGTTTTAAGAAGGTCGCAGCAGGTATATTTTGTCAAAATAACAATTAGGGATTATTAAATATAAATTCTTATAAGTTTATCTTCATCTAATGGATTTTAATTAATAACTGTACCTTTGCTGGAGGAATACCAGCGGTTTGCTGCGACTGACGTAACTTCCTCAGGAGAACGAGGCGAGTTTCCTCAGCGCGCAGTTTCTCCCTCAATGCTCTTAAACGTCGTTCTCGCTCCCATATTTCAGCACTGGATAACTCCTGCAATATATACTTTATTTTGATTCAACGTTGCAATCAGACGGGACTGTTCTCCTGGTGGGAAATGATGTATGACGACATATAGCAATTTTTCCTTAGCATGATGTACAATGCACTACATCATGTTCGTCTCTTTGGGACAAAAGATATTAAGTTTTGATTAGACATCTATTGTATATAGATATACATAGATTTACTATTATATAGTTATTTCACACTAATGGATCTTATGAGCATAGTTGTGTGTAAATGTTGACTTTGAGTGAGAAAAGTTGAATAAAAAATCTTAAAAGACCAAATTTCGTTTTAATTTTTAAAACACCTTATCTGCTAAGGTTCCTGCGGATTCCAATCGCATAGCTATATTACTCCGAGACTTACTTATTATTTTATTGCATATAGAAAGAAGTAAATTTGCCTTATTAGACAAATGGACAACCACTTTACTACACCATTAATTAAACCTGTAATGCTGCACAGAATAAATTCAATTTATTCCAGTTAATATTGTGAAGATTAATAGATTTGCTCTAATAAATTCGCGGATTTCCTAATTTTTTTTCAATACCATTTTTATCACCTAGTTAGTGGACATGCACAATTATATATTTATCTTAGCACTAATAACCAAATTAACAAGTAAACATAATACAAACTCACTCTGTGACCAGTGATGGACAGTGGTGGATCATTTTCGTCCTCCTCCGACTCTTCATCCTCTCGGGGCTCCCGTGGCGATTCCGGAGCGACCACTGGCAATGTGCTCGGAGTTATCGACACATTCACGCCCGAGTTCAACTTACTGCTGACGTCTATAATAGACCATTTTATGGATTAGCTTCCTAAACAATTAAATCATTGATAGTATATCTTTCCCATTATCACGTTTTTGTGTTTCAAGAAAAGGCTGAGTTATAGGGATTTTTAACCACCAAAACTGGCAAATTATCTCTCAAAATTCTCTACAGAAAGTATTACTACCACTCGGCTACTACACCTACGTATTTCCCAAGGAGAGACGTGGCTCTCCTTGTGCTGCGAAAAATGCGATATTGTTTTGTATTTGTAAATCACGAAATATATCCACAAAAATATATAACAATTGTTACCTGTAAATGGCGCAGGTGCTGGTAAATTTGGTTTACGGTGGGGTGGTGCGGCTGGTAGTAAGACAATGTCAGGACTCTCCGCATAGCTTCTCTGTTCCGAACGTGGTCGCAGAACTCGTTTACCACTAGCACCCTGAAACATTATTATAATACTTGAAAATGATCTATAGCAAACTGCTCTATTGCTCTGAGTAATTTTTACCTTTCTATATAAGACTTTGTAATCTTAACGAGATTATAGTATCTTAACAGGTTTTATTTTTAAAGAACTTGTTGGTAACAGTATTTTTTTCTTGTAAAGTGCAAAGAAGTTTACGTCGTAATCCATTTTTGGAGGAAAAATTCTGATAACATAAAATATATATTGTCACATTAATTAAAACCCTATCATTTCTCAAAATTAAATAAAGTATTTATAGTAAAAAATTATAAATAAATATATTTACTATAATATATAATAACATTCATTAACTTCGCATTATCTAAAACTTGTTCCTTCAAAATATTACGTAACCACGTATTATTAAATAAAACTATCTATAAACTGGTTTTTGTTTATCTACGAAAATATGCTTGTGATAACAGCAAAATAAATACATTGACCTAAATAATTCTCAATAACTTTATAATGTTCACTATGAAATTTGTTTTATCTAACATAAAGAAATCTTGGATAACAAGTCAGAGTATCACTATATCATAAAAAGCGGCAAAGGCAAGCATTGAAACTAAACTTTACAGTTTTTATCGCATTAATTTTTAACCTTTTTCTGAGGATAATAAACAAAATCTGTATAATAAACACAGCACAATCTGTTACATTAAATATACAATATTCGCGTAAATATAAACACTCATTAAAAGCAAGCAACTTCAGGTACAATGTAGCATAATTTCGTACCAACATACTACTCTCACCAATCCGCATGCCAAGAGTAGATAAATATGAATGAAAACATTTATCCATACAATGAAAACCTTCTTGGCAACTACATTGTTTCTAATGTGTCTGTAGTGGCTGATTTCCTAATAACATGAAGATCCTTGTTTCAATTCAGAGGTCACGTGTTGAGAAATTTAGTTGTTGGCTGCCTTTTTTCAAACATAGCTATATATATATATATACACTTATGTATGTAATAATATGTAATAGCATAGTTTATTATTTATTCAGCTGAAAAAATAAGGCAAAATATTCTGGGAGGACAAGTTTCACTATTCACAAGCTTATTGTTAACACAATGTGAAAATGAGGTCAAGTGTTAGCCTATAATAGATAACAAAATATATGTATAATGTATAAGGTAATCATAATGTATTACTATGATACAGATAAATAAAATACTCACTGTCACTCTTTCAATCTTGCGATAGTTTTGCAAAAATAAAAATGTATTAATTTTTCAAATGATTATCACTTATTACTTAACAAATTAATAACCAACAATTTAAGCAGTTTCTATTTTCTTCTAAGAAATAATTCTCAGAATTTGTTCATCAATGTTTATTTATACCAAGAATTACATATTACATTTAAAAAAGTTAAATTAATAAACTAATAAGAATGTATTAAGGACCATTTTAAATTTTTCGATACATAATACATCATTATTAAGTCACTTAACTGATAAATTTATTACTATTCTTATATCATGAGGTACGCTGAGCAATTTCAATACATGATTTTGAATAGTACATTGAATAAAACATAATACTGAATTTACTCAACCAATACCATCAAACATCGTTGTGAACCATTAACAATATGTTATAACAGGACAGAAATTATTTGCACATAATTTTAATCTGCTAAAAAAACTATGCAGCATGCCTGTTAAAGTTCTTATTAATTGCAGTAAACTGTTAATAAATAATGATTATAATACTATGGATCCATAGAGCTTAGATCCTTAAAAAGCTTATTACTATTTAACTTATAATTATGTATTAGTGATATCTTATTATATAACAAATAAGAACAAAAAAAATCAGTTGTTTAATAATAAAAATAAATTGTGTAAAACTCTTCATATTTTTAGCTTTCTTTAAAAGACTAAAATGTGTAACAATATTGAAAATATGCATTTGAATAAATAAAAAGAAAACAAATCTATTGTCACAATAAAAATGATAGTAACATTAGTTATTTAATAAACAATTTTTTTTATTTAATAATTTAAAAATACTTACATGTGGGGGAGGTTGAGCTGGAGTTATTGTCAATCCACTTGCAGTAAGTGCTCTTAGTTCACTTAATTCAGGTGGGAGAGATCTGAAAAAATTATTTCCAACAGAAAAAATTGAAAAATAATTTTTAAGTAATAAAATGATTGAAACTAATTTTGATTTCTACAAGAGCTCTAGACCACAATGTTGTAAATTGACACAATGCAATGTATTATAAAACATGCTATTCACTAAGAGTCCTCTCATGTATTGACAACCAAAATGCAACAATATTGCTAAATTTATATGATGGCAGAGAAAAACAAGTGTGAAAAGATCTGTCAGCTACCATACTCCCACAACATTCGGCACAACAAAAATACACTTAGCAAAGGTAATCATAGATACCCACTTACAAGAAACTAAAATATAATATCACACAAAATATATATAACAACACACATAATATACATATACATGTTAAAAAAATCTTACCCACTTAGCTTACAGCCTTAAAATAGATCTAAAAGATGTTGTAGATAAAACTATTCAATAATGCACTTCCTAATTTAAAAATATTCCATAATATTTAAAAGAAAATGTGATAATTGAGATAAGAATTCCACACACTCCTTGGTTGTGTATAAATAATGTAAAATTCAATTTATATATAATAAGATATCAAATACTTTGTGTAAATTCTACAAAACACTAACAGTAAAGCAAATTAACAATGTATTTCTGTACATATAATAAAGTTCAACAAAAATTCTAATATTTTGAAAGGAAATCTAATAACAGAACTGTTGATATTAAATAGTATATAATGCTATAATAACACAAAAACCTTTAAATTAAGTGTTACTGTAAACAAAATAAACTATAATTTAAAGAGTAAATACATAAACAAGATCATATTACCTGACGCTAAGATCGACCGCCGAATCGTCAACGTCCATTGTGGTTTACTGTACTCAAACAATTACAGAATCAATTAGACAATCAATCTCATCTAAAAATCAATACAACTATAAAGATAGGATTATATCATTGTTACCACTTATAACAACTTGTACTCTGGTTACGGCATGGTTATGTTATTTTTGGTATCACCATAAACCAATCTACGATTATATTATAGCCTGATACAAATTTTTGAGAATGTATGAATATATTATACTATTACGGCCGGGTGACAGACAACTGACAACGGCCATCAAGCGACAATTTATAAATAACAATAAAAGCGCTATTAAAATATTTTATGTCATTAAATACACTGGTTTTTATGTATTTACCTATTCTGGACATCAATTAAACAATTTATTATCTCAACTAATACACAAAATTTCAACGAAAGTTTAATCCTGCAGCATAGTACACGATACACACATCAATTACAACAGATTAAACACATAAATATATTTTAAATATTTGTTAAAATACATTCCTCGCACAATGACATTCTAATATCTGTGCACATGGTCATCCTTGTACGTTTAATTTAGATTGAAGTAGGAAATTGTTCAAAGTTGTTGAATTATCAAATCATTTCGACTATTTGGTGCCAAGTAAATAATGTTCTAAAATAACGGTCAAATCAAGCTTGTTAACTCATTACGATAATTTATAATAATTCTTTAGTTATAAGATCCAAAAACATTTTAGCTATAAAATATAATTTTCTTCAATAAACATGGTGTACACTGTGTATAATAGTAATGAAAAATTTATTATTATTTTTTAAAGCGATAATTTCTGAATGTTTAAAGTAAATATATGCGAATTGAAAACAGTAAAGTTATTATTTAATGATTATTTTATTTCCTTTATGACACAACATCCGTATTACCATTAGTTTTTTTGGTATTTATCGGTTATATGTTTAACACATTACATTGTTAATGCTGTGAGATTTAAGAAAAGAAAAAGTATGTCCAAGTTTCTTATGAAGAAGATACTTTTCAATTAGATGTGAAATAGATCTTTAATAATAGATTAAAAAACTGAAAAATAAGAAACATAAAGTACGGTTACCTAAAAGAAAATATTTTCTTAATGACGGTAAAGGAGAAAAGGCTGTATAGAGCAAATCTAAGCCGCCTAATTAAAAAAAAATCAAATTTGAAGGTTATAACAATAACTCTTTTTGTTAGAAGTTTATATTATCATTAAGACGAGTAAATATTTTCCATAAGTAGTTTACAAAAATGCCCGGACCAGACTTACTTTCTAGTCAAGGTCTTAGATTGGATGGACGGCGACCAAACGAATTACGACGAATAAGATGTAAACTTGGAGTATTTACTCAACCAGATGGTAGTGCTTATTTAGAGCAAGGCAATACCAAAGTATTGGCTGCTGTTTATGGTCCTCACCAGGTGATATTAAAGTGTAATAATATTAGAGTTTAATAATTAAACATGGGTTTTGAGAAATTTTGTCAACAGAGCTAAAATAAATAATTGTAAATAAATAATTTTAATGAACAACAAACCTATAATTACATTACATAGATATTTGTTTTGTTGATACATCTTCCTTTCCAGGCAAGCAAATCGAAAACTTCTACAGAGGGGGTCGTTGTTAATTGTCAATATAGCATGGCGACATTTTCAACAGGTCTGTTGTGTAAACTATTTTTTACATATCATTATTGTGTTAATTTTTTAAGTATAAGTATTATAATTTTTTTTAAATCAATTGCTACAGTCCAAAGCAATAAGGAAATGGTTGTACATTAAATTCTTTCAACCAGTTAGGAGACATTTATCTCACAAAATAGCATTAATTCAAAAAATTCCCAGGTGAACGAAAAAACCGACCGCGGGGTGACAGAAAATCACAAGAAATGTCCCTACATCTAAGGCAATCATTAACTGCTGCCATTAAAACTGAACTTTATCCTCGTTCACAGATTGATATTTATGTAGAAGTACTCCAGGTAAGAATCCTTATTTCCTTTTCATTCTTTTGATTTTATAAGAGGTACTTACAAGTACATACCATATATACTTGTGTTTCTGCTACTTAACATAGTTTTACAAAGAGTAAGTAAATTTTATGTAAAACAGACAATTGTATAAATATTATAAACTCACAAAATCTTTTGTAATACTTATAGTGGCACCCAAAGTAAATGTCACTTGCGTTTTGAGATTTAAAACAGATTGTGGCTATAAAGTCAGATGCACATGGGTTATATTATTATAAATTACTTCTTTATATACTTAATACGTAAATTAGTCACAAAAAGAAGTATTTATAAAAGAGTAGTTAAAATTTAAAACTATATTAAAAATTATCCTGACTCTATGGAACAGTTATAGTTTGAAAGACACTAGTGTATAAAATTACTAAGATAATGAGAGGTTCTATCGTATGTTCCGAAGAACTGAACATGAATAACTAGTATCACATTATCAGGGGCACGCATAGTCCATGTTATTAGAACGAGTTATTTAAGTTAATATTCTTTTTAATACAGTTCCATGTAAATTCATATTATTAATGATGATACCTTGTTAATTTGTGTTATACTTTGTTATAGTTGTTAATTTGTATTTTAGGCAGATGGCGGTGCATACTGCGCTTCAGTGAATGCTGCAACGTTAGCATTGGTGGATGCAGGTATACCATTGAGAGCCTATGCCTGTGCTTGCTCTGCATCAATGGCATGGCGAGGAAGTGAACCTGAGCCATTAATGGATGTTGGACATGTAGAGGAAGCTGCCGGTGGTGTTTGTCTTACTGTGTCAAGTTTACCATCTACAGGTAAGCATATTTACCAGGAACTAGAAATCAGCACTGTTAGCAATAGATAGTAGTACATAAAACATGCTGCTGCCCACCAGCTTCTTGATGGTTCCCAACAACTGTATTGATGCTCTTTATTCATTGAATTGTCGATATTAAAATGTGCACAGATTTAAAGAAAGTAATTAAAAGATTAAACATTATAGAATTAGATCAATGGCTTTGATTTAAAAATAATGAGCGATTGTTTCCATTTGGGGCACTCTACAAAATAAATATATGGAACAAGTTTTCTTTTCAGGATAGTTCGGTTTAACAAGAGAAACAAAAAATGGTGTATTTTCACGCACCATTTTCTGTATGATTGTATTTCCTTATTATATAAAACTATAATTTATTAATGAGTAGTTTTTGGACCCTATTAATATATATCTTAATTACTGCAGGTAAAATAGGTTTATTGGAGCTCTCACACAAACTTCACATGGACTATTTTGATGTGGTATTAAGCAGAGCAATGCAGGGCTGCAGAGATATTGAGGTAGTTACAGAATAATTTTATGGATGACAAGATTCTGGTGCTGGAGATCTTTGTAGATAGATTGTTATATTAACATTGTTATAATTATTTATTTTAAAGGTTATTCTCGACCAGGCTGTTAGAGAACACATGGCGGAAGGGTGGACAAAACAAGATGTTGTGACGATATGATTAAAATAGGTTATTATAAATAATTTTATTAATCATAATCTTTATCTTTTATTGACTTTTTTATCTCTACCTGTTACAATGAGACATAACAATGTACACAACTCATTAGTACAGAGGACTAAAATACATCCAGCCAGTTGACTGCTAGTTGGTCTATAAATTTATGAAAAAAACTAGGGATTGGATCTTTAATTTGTATGGCAATAAGTAACATAATAAAGTATATGAATCAGTATATTGACCTAATAATAAATTATACATTAAATAATGTCTACATAATACATGAGTGCTCTTGTCACTATCTTACATAAAATGTGAAGTCTAGTTACTCAGGTAATTTCGCTAGCTATATTACCTTTCAAGTCAAAACACAATAACATTTGCACATTATGGGTCTAGTAATAAGCTTGAAGTTACTAGTGGTAAGTCTGTTGCGGAGACTGTCTAGGCGGGGACCACCACAGCAGTTGCAGCCGAAAAACATCACTGTTCCAGTTTGAAGAGTATTGTAAGCTAGTGAAATTACTGGAGTAAGGAGACTTAACATCTGAGACAAGATGTGATGAGGCGATGAGCATAATGTAGGGTTGGGTATACATTCTCAACCACCATGATGTTATTGTCAATCATGCCCATCAGGTAATGGACATGCCTGAATAGTCTGTTAAAATAAAAAAAGGCAGTAGTTGTACTTACATATACAATCTCTAGTAACAGAGTTCTACCACAAGATTAGCGCTTGAGTACAATCCATTTGTTGGTAACTGGAAGTAGTCTAGATAATAAAAGCACATTAGTCCAAAAGAAATGACAATGATAAAATGAAACAAACAAAATTATAGACTTACATATTTATTAGAGATCTGAACAAAAATAAGAAATTTAAATTATATATGTACAGTCTATATGTTAAAAACTAATTCAAATAGAGGTAAGTTAATATTAGGTACACACCGTTTTCATTACATTGCTTATAGTATGGTAAGAAAACTTAACCATTTTAAAAAAAAATTATCTATGGCAAAAACAAAAAAACGCGAGCACATTAGTATAGCATTGTGTAGTAAAGGCCTAGTAAAATGCATGTGAAGAAAAAAAATATATATAACATTAAAAAAATATCGGATGTTAAAAATCAGTCCATCCGTTCCAATGTGATTGCACACACACCTAAATAAATAAAGAGGATCTTTGAAAATAAATAAAACGTAAGTACTAAAATTGTACTTGTATATCTTTAAAATAAATATTGCTTTAATTATGCGATTAAATTAGGTTTTTTTTTCCTTTTTAAATAGTATGAACCTTTTGCAACATCCCATAAAATCACAAATGATCAACACCGCACAGTATATAAAAAAAAACTATGGCGGGTGTTAAACAAAACAGATTCTCCGACTTCTGTATAAAACAGCGTATATTAACTCGGCACGATTGACACAAAAATTGTGATTATACAAAAGTTATACATCTCATTACCACTGAGTCGCTAAGGCACTCATCTAGAATTATCATCTATTTATGTATATAAAGTTTTATGCGTAAAGCGAAATTATGTATGAATTTTATTTTATATACCACGAAGCGACGAGAACAGGGCGTTGACCTGATGATGAACATCTGAAGCTATGCATTGGGGATGATAAATATTGCACCAGTGCTCGTCGCCTTAAAATATGATGTTAAGCGTCAGTACACCTGTGATTTGACAAGCTACAGCACCCTCCATAACAGATTACAGTAAGTAATAATGTTTACACACTCCTGTTTATCAGTAGGAATAAGAGTTGAGGTTGAGAAATTATTTCATTTCTTAAAGGACTGATTAGCAATCACATACAGGTGTATACTATATGAGAACGTCATGGAGAGACAATGCTGGATGGCCTGCTGTGGATCGTACTGGTGGTGAATATCGCGAGGAAAGGTATTCGTACTGTACCGATACAGACAATACAGTACTGGACCAATTAGTGTGAAGATATTTGACAGAGGCTCATATCCAGCAGTTAATGCCTATATTCTGATGATAATGATGAGATGATTGTGAATATGTTAAACTTGTACACTGATTATTGCAATCTTTCAATTCCAAAGACTTATTCCTAATAAAATACGAATAAATGTTTACGTTACATTCCTATGGCGCGCTGTTAGTATACTAAATGACGTGGTAGAAGAATGGTAAATTAAGGTAGGGGGAGGGGTATTGTTAGTTGGCGGCTACTGCTTCCGGCGCTGCGGCCTTGTGACTAGGGTCCCCAGCTGCCACATCTGTGGAATTAATTCGAAATTTATTATTCAGTAACAACAATAGACTAAAAAAGAATAAGATTTTACAGTTTTTATACTAATCACACTTTGGTAGGGAACTGTGTAGACAAATGTTTAGTCTCTAATAAAACCCTTTAATATGTTTTTTTATAGTACTTGTGACAAAGAGGTTTGCGGCTAGCCCGGTGTTGAGCGGTAATCGTAACCTATAACTGCTGGTGAAACCAGAGGTATCACCGGTTTGATCCTAATCTGTAGAAACCTTTTCATGCCCTTTTTAAAGAACTTCATATTGTAGATCCCAGGGATCGCTTCAGCAAGTAACTCATTCCACAATTTGAGTGTTCTTAGAAGAAAACATCTTTGGAACTGGATTGTGTGTGACCATTGCAGTTTGAGGATCAAGTCAATTTCCCATAAAACTAAGATTTTCAAAGCGGCCCATTAGCAATGAATCATAGATGATTCTCACAGCTGTTTTGTACAGAATCCAAGGGTCCTAGCTGGCTACCCATGTTTAATCTGAGTATGATGAGCTTTAGCTGCATGCTATATAATGGTTGTATGTTTGTTTTATAATATAATGCTCTCTAGTTCAATTCCAAGGCTCCTCCTGCTGTTAGACTTTAGTCTGTGGTAAAATTTTGTCAACTTTACCTGGCTATCTTACTAGTATTCTGACAATATCCTTGAAATATTTTTATTACCATAATAATAATGAGTAAGAGGATGTCATATAGTGCTATAAAAATATTATTATTTAATAAGTTACAGGTTTTTCAAAATACGATTAGGTTTTATACTAACCATTACTGGTTTTGTTGGGTGAGTTTTGTGGGGAACTTTTCTGTGACTCGCTAGTGCTGCCTTCTGCTTCACCCGTTTCACCAGCCGACGACGTCGCCTATAAAACCATATTAACTATGCATTCATATACATAATTTACAATAGATGTTTTGTAAATAATTTGATTCCCTAATAGGAAAGTTAATATGATAGCTATTTTCAGTTTTCTATTCATAAAAAAATTCACTGTTCTTAACAATTTGATTAAAATATCGTATTTGCAACACACTAATTTAGTTATACAAGAAGTAACTTCAATGACAGCCCAAAAGTTTTTAAAGTAAACATTATGTAGCAAAGGGTCACCACTTCACATGATGGACTCATGGCCAATGTTGTGGTAAAATCCTTAAAAATTTTAAGTAAGATTGGTGTGACCACCGCATACCAGTAGACATATTGCAGCGAGGTCTTCCACAAGGTGGATTATCTTGTGAAGGTCACAGGAAGCTGCTGAGTGAAGCCAGTGCAGGACCAATCAGTGTGAAGATTGATGAAGGCCTATTGCACAACAGTAGCTGTCTTCCATCTGATGATGACACTATGGCCACATACTCACTCTATTTCTGTTGTTAACTCTTGGTTTGGGCCCCTTCGGTTCTTTGGCTGGATCAAAATGGCAGTCAAATATTTCTATCAGTTCCTTAACGTCTTCCTCTTTTGCTGACACAGACAGTGAAGCCAATTGTTTTTCTAAACCTAAAATAAACAATATTAATTTTCATTATTAAAAGCATTCTATATACAGTAACTCACCCAAAATAATGTAATAAATAACAAAATATAAAACAAAAAAAATTTATATTGATACATATATTTATTTACAGACATATATAGTAGTAAACATATTTTTTTTAAACTAAGATAAATATATGTGTGTGTATAAGTAGAGAAGAAAAAGTAAATCAAATTAAAAAAAATATTATGAAGAAAAAAGTTTTTTTCTTTATACTATTAAGGTGGCTAACAAGCCATATGGCAGCCCCATGGTAAGCAGTCACCGTAGCTTGCAGCATCAGAGACACCCCTGATATGTTGCCAATCCCAATTTTGCAATTTACTTATCCATTACAATGTTAAATATTTAAAGATTTGTACGTTGATATGTTGGAAATACAGGTATTACTGTACAACTTTAACTGCCCATGTGTCACAATGGTTAAAGGCTCATCTTATAAGATGTAAGTCCAGGTTTTGATTTTGCAGTTATATGTTGAAAGTCTTCGAATTACAAATAAATTAGCATTGTCGTGTTTCAACTATCAACATGAGAGAGATGAAGTATTCTTGGCGAATATACTATGCTATTTACAACTTCATTGTCAATTAATATCATATGAAAGCAGGTAAGTGTTAAAGCAATAATGGTTTAACACTTATCTGCTTACACAAATGATTGTAAAATAAGATGAATCAGACAATCACCTATTAGTTTTTGTTCTTGCCACGCATCGCGCATCTGATCATAAAGTAGTCCGGCGTCAGCTAACAGCCGCCGCAGCTGAGTGACTCGCTTCCGCTCCGGTCGAGCTGAGCGCAGGAGTGGCGCGAACACTGGCCGGAAAGTGTTCTGCCTATATATATTATACACATTCATATCTTTATTTAAAACAATTTTTCGTAGTCGTTTATTTTGTAAAAACGAAACAGTTAAAAAGATGGACATGATGAGGTAAGTCAGTCTTCATTCAATATCACCTTTTGTATTGAAAAAAGGGATAATATAATTTATAACAAGTGATATGTGCTGTATTAATTAATCTTTGTCTAGTTTAAAATATATTACTAACCTTTCTAGCAGCTTCTTAAGATTAGCGAGGGCATCCAGTTCAGTATGAATGGGTCTAGCCCAGATTCTAGCAGTTTCAACCATGTCTTTACTCGCTGACGCACCTTCACCGCCCGCGCCTACTTCTTGCTGGTCACCTGAGAAATAAAATTCAAGATTATTTATTAGATGCCGAATAAAGTGGTCTTGATGGTGAGATAAATCGTTAAAATTTGATAGTAATTAGAGGACTATATAAAAAATTCTATAGAATATTTTACTCGCAGTCACAGCAATAAAAAAAGGAATTCTAGTAGTAGTTACCTTGAGCAAGATGTTCCACGATACGGTAAGAGGCCGTTGCTCTATCGAGTGCGCTATCTACGGATAGCGTGTCCGCATCGAGCAATACCCGCGCCAGCACTCTTAACGACACCGACTTCACGGTAGACTTGCACTTGTCTGCTGCTAACGCATAGCTGTCCGTGAAGCCAGCAACGATCGACTTGAACCGGTCCAACAGCTTGTAACTGTAAATAATAACAATTAAAACAAATGTATATTTAATACATAATTTTTTAATGAATATTGTTTATTTTATTATAGTCACATGTCCTACTTATAGCATTGCAGCTTAAATGCCAGACACTAAGTAAACAGTAGTGTACTCAATAATTTCATTAGGAACAGCATCATACAATACAGAGTATCCTACAATAGCAGCATATTGACTTTTTAGTAAATGGAGCATAATATCTACCAATACAGATTTCTAAGAAAGAAAGAGAAATAAATGACAAGAATTTGCCTGTTAAAAACATAGAAAAGATCCAGTAATTTTTTTTTTATTAAATGGATTGTTTCTTACTCACATTTAATATATAATGTGGTATGTGTCTAGGGTGTTGTGATTAGCTGATATAATGGTAATACCACCTGCCCTTAATGTTGTGCTAGGATGCACACAGTAACAAATTGTGCTCAACACCTCGAGACAAGATGTTGAGTTAACAATATTTATTGGGAGTAAAGTGACAAAAATTACTTACCGGGTGAGTGCTTCAAGCAACATTGTGGGACTGAGGCGTCGTGGTTCATGGTAAATTAAAATTACACTACCATCACCTTTCTCTTTTTCAAGCCAGTCGAGAAAATCTGATAACGCCGATATTTCTGATTTTGTTTTAAGTATCTAAAACAACAATATTAAATAAGTTTTAAACATTTGTGATGAAGAAACAAAAGTTTTGTATATGCTTTTAATGCACAATGTGTAAGAATATACTAAGTGTATGGGGGGTAACAAAAGTAAAGGTAACCATTATTATTGTTATTATTACTGCTTATTGTAATCCAAAGCTGAACATAAGCCTTCTCAATCTATTTCTTGTGTGACTTGGTCTGTGCTATCAGCAATTTTCAGCTGATCCAACTATAAGATCATCCCACACATTTTGTTGAAAAAGAGTGTTGATGTTCTATTGAAAATGAATCTACACGAATCCTTCTTTTTTTTCTAACATTGGGGAATCCTACGGACCATCCGCCGGTGCCCTGGGTGGGCCCGGAGGGATGTTTGGGACTCGACCTGGGCGGCCCCTACCCACTAAACCTACCGCGAAAGCCATCAGCCGCTATGAATGGGATGCCCCAGATCTCTTAGCAACAGGGCACCTCTAAATGAATCCTAATTTTATTAAGATTAATGCCTAATCTTCTAGACAACACTTCTTTAGATTAGATGTTGGTTTTTTAGTTTTTATGAAACTAATTTATTATGTACAGATAGAAAAGAAATTAAGAGAGAGGGAAAAAATTAAGACAGAACAACAAAATTTCCAATTTAAAGAATATGTAGTGAATAATGTTACAGAAGTAGATTATTTTATTACCTTGTGAGTATTTGTGTCTTTAAGCATTCGATACCGACCAACTGTAACAACGCGAACATTATGGCGCCGCCGAGCTCCCGGGTTCAAATCACCATAAGGCATTATATATTGAGAGTATTGTTGTTTGGGAGTATATGCAGCTATCTGGCAAATCTGAAAATAATTAATGAGTAACAAATGTATGAAGAAGGTTACACCTTCCTTTATTTATTTATAACATTAGAAAGTAATAACAATAATAGCTAGATATATCTGATATGAATTATATTCTATAACTTTACATTAATTATTTTTAAAACAAAGAGTGTGTATAATCTGTTTAAACATGCTTTTAAAATAGATATGAGCTAGATATTTATGGAGTGGGTAGTAACTAAATTAGTCACTTTGCATTTTATTAGTTTTTGTCTGTCCATTTTTAACTTAGTCATGTCATAAAAAAGATATATATTGATTTAAAAAAAAGAAAGAGTTACACATATGTGTTTATAAAAATGCATATACATAAATAGTAACATTACTAGTTCTGTATTTATAAGAACATCTTTTAACAAAATTAATGTAAAGTACCTAAAATTTAATGCAAAAAGTAAATAACACTTGTTAGTTTAAGGCAAAAATTCCAAAACAAAAGTAATAAGATAATACTCTCCTGCTGCTCTTTGCAACTTCTAAATCGGACATTCATTTAGCCAAATTAGTATTACAATAATCAACAAATTAAAGAGGATGCAATAATAATATTAAAAGAACACCACATGATAACTTATAACTTACTTCATCAATAAGCCTCCGTCCTGTAGTATCCATATCCCATCCAACAAGTGAGTATTTGCCTGGTGGCAATCCAGCTGGTTTCTCAGCTAGTGCCGGCAGAAGCTCGCTGGAGGGCGCCTCCATATCCCCACCATTCACCTTCACCTCTGACACCATTTTCATAAGCCCAATAATTATGACCTGATAATAAGAATAAAATTTAAATATTTGTGTATAACTTAGTGCAAAGTAGCAAGAGCACAACTTAATTTATGATTTGAACAATACTGACGACCAGAGAAAATGCCACTGTACTATTTATATCCTCTCAACTTTGCATTTGATTACTACATAAAAATTTTACTATCAACTGTATGTTGACTACACAATATTTTTAGGAAGCCGGAATATTTTAAAAGATACTTATACTGCACTTTACACAGACTTGAAAACTTGTGAGTTTTTAGGTCTATGTTTTGTTATCATACAATCTTGTTATAGGTGCTTGCTATAATAACAATTTTTTAAGATTCAAATCAGCTTGAATAATATGCTTAAGACCATTTTTATTAAACAAAGTAGCTAGCTTCCTTGTACTGTAATTAAAGTGCATAGAATTATTAAAGGTTACCCTAATATTATTAATAAAGATACCCTTAAATTGTTCTAATTTTTAAATACTTACAATAAATTATTGTTAAAAAAATTTAATAATGATAATATTTTATAGAAACTATTAAAAAAATGTCTTTAGCAGCTACAAGTAATTAACACATGAAAAAATTTAAAAGCAAAAAATTACGATAAATTTTTAAATACATGATTTGTTAAGAATAAAAAACAATTACAATGTTGCCAAATAAATAGCATATTTTATTTATTTCCTATTATTACAAAGAATTTTACTATGATCTATTATTATAGGTTTCTCATATTCATGTTAGGGGTTATGTATATTTAAGGTTATGTGTACAAAATATGATATTACAATATATATATTAGAAGTTTTACTATAAAACCTATTTTTTTTAATAAAAGCATTTGGATTTGGAAAATAATGTAAGGTAGCTATAGAACTATTTTAGTATTATGTAGTGCGGTACAAATATTGAGTTTGCTATGCACATTTTTGTGTTGTAAAGACTGAAAACAGGAAACGTTTTACGCATTGTTTCTTTGTAAAATAAAAAAATATAACAATTAATAAAGGCAGTCAATTATAATCAATGATGCACCAGTAAGTTACCATCAAAACACTCATGCAAATGATACTATAAGAATGGATATGATTCAGACACAAATTAAAAATTAAGTAAAATAATTAAAAAAATATATCATATTGATAAAATTTAAGAAAAACGAAAATAGGACACGTGGCGGTCTTTTTCTACGGTAATTTTGCCCCACCCCTCTATGTCAAAATAAAATAACGATGAACTCACTAATCAAATATGAAGCCGATGATTTATGTTGTTATACAACTTTATTAATTCACAAGCAATCCTTTGGGTTGCTCTACAAGTTTTGTAAAGAGAAATTCTCGGAAAGAAAATATCACAAAATTTCAGCACGTGTGCGGTGATCTGCAAAACGCAGTAGTGATTGAAATGAATATACTATGATTATAATCGGTTATCGATATTCATGAAATACTAAGAAACGAAATAAACAAGATCATAAATAAACTTCAAAAGTACGTTTTTTTGACAAATATAATCATATGATGCATTATATACATTGTTGTATTTTATATTTGAACACAAATATCAGGAATATTTAAAACAAACGATTTACATTTTTCAAAAAATACAAATTTAAGCTGATTTTTAATGTTTAAATACTAAAATAAACAGAAAATCCAAATTTTTTACATAATTACTTCTACTATTTGTGTACAAACTCTTTATTATTAATAAATTTTTAAATTTTATTATTATTATAATCGGTTAGTTGTTAACAGCTAGCAATTTAAAGCACACGGAAAGTAATTTAATAAATATAAATATTTTAATCAGACATTTAGAAACATATGAAAAACTTACAAATATAATTTATTAATTGGATGTTATTATAAACAAAAAACCGTTTAAGAATAACTACCAACTTCTTCACAATTAAATTCAATATAATTAGAAGTGACTTAGTCTTGACAAAATGAAGAATATTCGTTTTTTAAACTTAAAAGGCATTAATAATTTCATTACATCAAGAAAGAAGATACTATAAAGAAATAATACTCCTTCTTTAAAAAAAACTTTTATGTGCGATGTATTGTGGTAGTAACATAATTAGTCTTTAAACTAATTTTTTTGTCTGTCGTATGTGAAAAAGTCTTTATTTTATTAAGTAGTTTATATTAAAATATAAGGTATGACATCTTTTAATACTACATACGATTTTACTAATGCAATTAGTGACCATACAGAAAATAAGAACATAAAATCTAACGTAAATAATATGTAACTATAACACCCGGCGTTCTTGTATCAATAAAAAGAGATCGTTATATTTTATAAAATATAAATCAAATACTAATTAATTTATGTCATAGCAAAGAAGGCGAGGATACAAAAATTGTGGTGAAAATAGAAACTAAAGCTGAGTTGATTTTTTTTAAATAACATTACTTACGGAGTAAATATGAAACAATGGCGCTCCCTGAGCAGATAGGGCGACGACTTGCGTACGATAGCTGATAGTAACTAAATATGTATAGTCGAAGTTCTAGCTAACTGGTGTCCTTACGTTCAACATTGGACTACTGCAGGCTGGTTTTTTTTTTGGTGATGTTGAAGCCTTCGGCCATTATTTTTTTCGGGTGATGTCGATGCTTTCGGCCACCATTATGGCCGTGAAAGCTTCATCGGACCCTGCGCTCGCGGATC
>DWLS01001569.1:0-21178 GCA_018246255.1 Pachliopta kotzebuea | reverse complement strand
TCTACGACACAAAAAAGTTTAGGGAACTCTGACCTAGATATATTCTGGTCTATATTTATACTGGTGGTGGGTGTCTGTTGCCGGAGACCGTTTGAGTAAATACTGCAGCTCCTATTCCTACTGCCTAATAGTAATGTGCAAACATTACTGTCATTGAAAGTTGCTATAGCTAGTTAATTACTGAACTAAATATGACACTTCATTTCTCATTGTGAAGAAGACAATGCGTTACTGTTCATTGATAATAAGCAACGGTGTTAAGTTGCGTGAGTTAACTTAGTTGGATAGTTCTGCTTATATTTTATTTATTTATTTATACACATCAAGTAAAGGTTGATATTATTACATTTAATAATATTATATTCAACTGGTAGGAGGTCTGTATAGTCGGAGACCGTATAGGTGCTTAAGCTCCTATTTCTACCGGCTAATAGTAATCTGCAAACATTACTGTGTTCCAGTTTGAAGGGTATGTTAGTAAAATTACTGGAGTAATGAGATTTAACACATTACATCTCAAGGCGATGAGCGTAATGCGGTGTTGTATATACCATCTTAACCAGCGTCATGTTATGGGGAAGTATATCACTTACAATCAGGTGAACGCCCTGCTCTCTCTAATAAAGGAAACAATTGAAACGGAATCACGCTATAGTTTTCCTTTTAATTCTTAAACAGTCGTTTAGATAGAGTCCTGTACAAAGCGCTCAGCTTAGTTCAGCGCTGTTCGGATAGAGCTTAAACGGAACAAACGTTTTAGTACTTTTGTAAGAACTCATTTAGCTTGAACATTAACACTCATTTACTTAGCGATCTTCTTTTTTATTCGACACGAGCAAGGCGTTCAATGTGCTGCTGAATATGATATAGGGAAACGCGAAATTACTGGGGTGACGAACTTTAATATCTTGTGTTAAAGCAATGAGCGCAATATGGTGCTGTGTATCATCTTAACCAGAGCTACGATAAGAGAAAGCATGTCACTTACCATCAGGTGAACGCCTTGCTATATAAAATAATCTTGATTATCTATATGTATTTTCTTTTATTCTACTAGACCACAAGACGAAAACAGCGTTCACCTGATGGTAAGTGATACGCTTGCTCTTTACTAGATATCTGTAGTTAAGATGATACACAGCACCACATTGCGCTCGTCGCCTTGAAATGTATATAGTGTTGTCTCGTTACTCTGGTAATTTCACTAGTACCCTTCTAACTACAATACAGTAATATTTACACATTACTATTTGTCGGTAGAAATAAGAGCTGCGGTGTTACCTATCTAAATATATTTACTACTACCATTAAACATATTATAAAATACTAATAACTGTAATAGTTTGTATTATATCAGTTTTGATTTTTGTAGTAATATCTTTATCGTTTATTACTAGTAATAATTATATTGAATAATTTAGACTCATATAAATATTTACGGCTTGATTTCTCACTCATCCTCTATATTAAATATCAAATATCCATCTCTCCAATAAGTAGTAATGTTAGTCAGTTAATTATAATCCTTACAAACTTTTGCGAATTAATAATGTATTTAATTATTTATCAAGTCAACAAACAAACATACATACTTACAACAAATATCTTTAATTGTTTAAATAAGTTATACAGTAAAAGTTACTTGTATGACAGTTGGAGACATGATTACATGTAACACTGGTTTATTACCTATACCACCAGCGATACACAAACATATACAAAATGTATATAAATATCTTCAAAGTTTGTTTTCCAAAACTTCTTTGGTTTGTAATGACTGATAAACATATATTTATTATTATTGTTTATATTTATACTTAAGTTTGCATGTAATTGCAAGTGCTTAAGTTACAGTCGTGAACAAGTCCGCAAAACGATGAATAAGTAAGAACAAGTGTCTCAATGAAATAAAAAACCGGTTTCTGCCGCAGACCGAAATGTAATTTCGACGGGAAACCGATTACGAGCGGGACGGTAAAGTACTTACAAGTGTCCCGAAGGGCCCCCGCCAGTAATCCTTCTTCCAATCTGCCGGAGGTAACGAAACATTAAAATATATAAATCAATGATCCAACAGGCGCCACCAGACGGATCAGGGTATGTGGAAATTCAAAGGTCTCGAGATCAGAAATGCTTTTATCGGCGGAGTATTTGAATTTCCTACGGGTCTACGCTCCTGGATGAATTCCTTTTAAGAAGCGGTGCGCTCGGCCTAAGTATACTGACCCAAAGACTTTGTGCGACTTAAGTTTTACATAATCTCTGGTTGCCCGCAGTACGAGCCAGATCCTCTCCAGCACCAGCACTAATTTTTTTATAGTAAACAATACTACATAGATATTATACAAATCGTTTTGATACGTATACAGTTAGATCTACCCAAGTAATTTCACTAGCATAGCTCCTTTCTACTACTTCCCTTCCCCATCAACTCGTATCAAACTAACGAGGTAGGAGATGGCCCAAATCTCCTCACAATTAGGGGAAGCCTACATTCAGCAGTGGTTGTCTATCTCATGAAGAACAAAACCTTTCAAACCGGAACATATGTATGCATATTACTATTTGGCACTTGTAATAGGAGTTGCGGTTATACCTAAACGGATACCGGCAACAGAGACCTATCACCAGTAGCTACAACTAGAGAGTCCTAGTAAAGGTAGATAGCACTATTCCTTCAAAACAGGTGGTTATGGAACTCAGTTTCCTCACATTGAAATCTTTCACCGGAAGCTCAAATTCATCAAGCTTATTATCGCTACATATCGTAGCTTTTATGATCTCTTTAAGTGATCACGGCTTCATTGAAACATCATACTAATACTGATTTATTTTTAATTAATTTATTCATCTGAATAGATCATGACGTCATTTCTTATATATACTAACAAAATCATTGCTTATTTCAACACCATTATTTAATAACCTTTACTCTTTTTTCAGGTAAGCATTACAAGCGAAAGGGAGTCGTTATAAGAATATCGTATGGAAGTAAACATCGTATGAAATGTCGTAGAAGTAAGTTAACTACTACTGTTAATCATTAGATAATCGTCCGCTGCTGGACGTGAGCCTCCTACAATAGTGGTAGAATTTGGGTCATTTTCCACCACATTACCCCAATGCTGATTTTTAGGAATCCAGAGCCTTGTCTGTTGGTTAGCAGGCTGCACGAGCAGGTGAAGGTTAGCTTGGGTCCCGTGAGTTGTTGTGAGGTATCTTTTACACCCCTGCTACTATTCATAATTTATTTAAATTACTTATTAACTTATTTTCATGAAAACTATCTACTGGTATAAAACTGGTAGGTCTCCAGAGACCAGATGGTCTAGGTCTTAGTGTATTCCAGGGTGCTGTATACCATCTTAATTAACATCAAGTTATTATGGGTACGTGTGTCACTTACCATCAGGTGAACGCTTTGCTATATCATCACCTTAAGTATAGAAAAGTAAGGTTATTTAAAGTTGCGTAAACCAAAGGATTCATTTGAAAAGTTTATAATAACAACCATACTTAAAGTCAAATTCTGCCGAAACACAATTAAAAAACATCACAAACAAATACCATTACAATCGCTAACCCATCTAAGCTTCACTTAACGAGTAATTCGCGAGTAACTTAACTTCATTCCTCCAACTTAAATCTTCAAAGCTTTGACACACTAATGAGATTAATTACACAATCCAATCGGTTATGGCGATTCGGATAAGTACAATGTTTAATTAAATATCAACTTGAACAAGGTTAGAATTCGTGTAAACATAGCATCCCCCTGAATTCCCTGTGGGGTGGAAGGGGTGGGGGGTTTAATATCTCCCATAATTACACTCTTAATCATTGGCTAATTACAAGTTTTGATGTGTACCGGGGTGAAAAATTAAGTCGGTATTACTACGATCGCCGGGGAATCGACTCCTGTACCTTCATTTAATTGCATTGCTGTAATTATACATCAATTCCTAATTTTTTTTTATTCTACGTAACTGGATTAACAAGCGATCACCTAATAGTAAGTGATACGCTTACCCATAACATACTGCTGGTTAAAATAGTATACACAGCTAATTGCCTGTGACATAAACTATTAATTCTCGTTACCTCAGTATTTTCACTAGCATATATACCCTTTAAACTAGAACACAGTAATGTTTGCATATTACTATTCGGCGGTAGAAATAGGAGCTGCAGTACCTACCTAGACATCACCAACAATAGAGATATACCTCCAGTTAAATATAATATTAATAGTATTATTAAATATGAAAATATCAACCTTTAGATGATGTGTATAAATAAATAAATAAAATATAACCAGAACTATCCAACTTAGTTAAGTCTCGCAACTTAACAGCGTTGCTTATTATCAATGAACAGTAACGCATTGTCTTCTTCACGATGAGAAATGAAGTCTCATATTTAGTTCAGTAAATTAAATTGAACAGTAATGTTTGCATACTATTTGGCGGTAGAGATAGGAGCTGCGGTGGTACAAATTTTATTTTCATGTTGGAAATTCTCTGAAGATATCCAGCTTCTAGGGGTAAGTCAGAGTTGTGTGGGATTTATACCAACTAATACCTCCTCGGTGGTCATCCTCAGTGCATTGTATAAGACTCTGGGATCTCCTACGGAACTCACCCGCGCCAGAACTGCTGCTGATCACATCCTGGGAGAGCTGTTGTCTTCCCCAATATCAACAGTATGTTGCGACAGAATATGAGACCATTTTGTACTAGTCGTCCACCCCGCGCTCACTTAATAGGCAGTGACGGCCCCTACCCCCAAATCCCGCGAACCCAAAAACCCTTTCAGTCGCCTTCTACAGGCAGGTCTTGCCTTAGACCTATTTTTAATATCCCGAGACTATCAGGCTACCGGAATGTGGTGTCCGTTCCCACCACCCCGATATCCTAGTCTCCGAGCGGGATTGGCTATCTCCCGATTTCGTTCTGCAGTCTCCTTCTGGACTATTACAGTTTCGCAGGAGATTATCCATTCACGCACTTCTCATCAGTACAGCTGCTACAACTGCTGGTGGGGATAAGACCTGTCCAACTCTTTTAACCAGGATTGTCCTCTCGGGTTCTCATGCTGGCAATTTTACAAGCGTATGCTGTGCTGAATCCTGGTCTTCGCCACTAGAGGTACTTACTTCGCAACAGAACACTATCAACAGTAAAATATTGACAACATAATATAGTTCTATAGATGAGAATTAAGACAATAGGAATAAGATAACAGTACAGAATGATTTGAAATTTAATTAAGTTAATAACAAAAATTAATATTGTTAGCACTCCCATTCGAAAAGTCGGTTAAAAAACACGATCAACAAATACATTCAGCTCGGCGGATATTCGTGTCAAATCCACGGCATTGGTCAATTAAAATCATAATTGCGTATTTCGTAGTCCACAACGATCTGGTGTAACGGAAAGGAGCTTTATTTTGTAGAGCTTAAAGTCCATATTCGTTTAATTAAAGTTACTCCCATACAATCTTCGGTAGCTAAATATTTCACTAGAGCCTGTAATGGTCCAGCTAAATACAGGCTCTAAATTTATTTAAATAAATTTGTTTTAAACATCTTCAAACGGCGAGAAAGATCCGGAGCTTAAAGGGAAATAAAGTTTAGCGTTTGAAGGAACTGCTTACTGTGTAATAGTCTAAGTAGGTACGGCAGCAGCTCCTATTCCTACTCTCAAGTAGTAATGTGTAAATATTACTGAACTGTGGTATAAAAGGTGAAAGAACTTATGTCTCAAAGCGATGAGCGCAATGTGGACACAACACCAGTAAGATAGTAATTTAAGTAACACTATGTTATGGGCAAGCGTATCACTTAACATCAGATGAACGCCTTGCTTCTGTCTAATAAAAATAATCTTTAGTATCGAATTCTTTTTGATAATTTTATTCACATCATCGTTATCAACCGATAGATGCCCACAGCTAGACATAGGCCTTCCCCAATAGTGGGAGGATTTGAGCCGTCTCCCACCACGCTGATATGACAACAAACCACATTATTGTTTATTTTTGGCAGAAGAAGACACGAGTCCCAGCGTTGGGAATAAACAAATAAAATTTACATTTCCTTCGGGTTAAAAACAGACAATTTTAATTTCCTTTCCTTTTCTTTACTTTTTGATTTGTTTTCTTTCTGTACTTTTACATTTTCTCTTTCCTCTTTCAACCACTTTCATACCTTTTACGATTTTGCGGTTCACTTTTCTATTCTCTCACGCATCGCCACACTTCCGACACTCGATTTTGTCTACTTTCAATAATTTATCTTTTCCTTAACATTGCTCTTCTTAGTAAGTAAGTAAGCAAATAACTAAGTTATTTAAATTTAAATATTAACAGTAATAAAATGTAAAATTATAAGTCAAATGTGAAACCCTGAGGACTGCATGCGGTTTGACTTCAAAGCATCTCCCATCTATTAGGTTGACTAGTTGAGAATGGTCGTAGGCATTAAGTGTGCCTATTGGACCCTAATTTTGCTGATGATGATGATGAGAAAGATGTTGTAATAAGAGATAATGAATATGAAATTAAACGTTGAAGTGAAGGCGGTCGTAGAGGACAAGGTGCAGCGCGAGTGCTCGCGTGTGTGCGCGCAACAAACGGCGGGCGCGGGAGCGTATGCAAATTTCATTTGCGAGTAATCCACTCAACGAGATTGCCGTTGATTGATAGACGTAAATTGGAAATAGGCTTCGCACAGCGCGCCCGGCGGCGCCGCGGGGACCCAACCCCACCGGTGGGGCTTAACGCCCAGTTCGTTACAACACTGGACAATATTCCTTTCAAATCAACAATCTCATCGACTCAGACTTTTACTTTTGTTTATAGCAACACCATCACCTGATGGTAAGTGATACGCTTGTCCATAAGAACATGAAGCTGGTTAAAATTGTATACAACTACACCACATTAATAGGTGGGGATGTAAGAGATCCCACACAACAACTCACTAGTTCCAAGACAACCTCACATTCTAGTACACATTGCTAATCAACAAACAAGGCTCTGGCTCCACACCAAAACGCATTGGGCCAGCGTGGTGAGAGACGGCTCAAACCCCACCACAATTCGGGGAGTGAGTTCTAGCTTTGGACGTTTAGTGACTGATGATGGATACCAAATTGCGCTCATCGCCCTGAAACCTAAAGTATTAAATCTCATCATCTCAGTAATTCACTTATTAATCTTTCAAACTAGAATACAGTAATGTTTGTATTTTACTATCTGACAATAGAAATAGCAGCTGCGGTGGTACCTACCTAGACGGTCTGTAACAACTGAGACGTACCACTATTCAATTCGAGTGGTGCTTGATGTACTACAGAACCTTCTAAACCGGAACATAGCAATGTTTGGACATTACTATTTAGCGGTAAGGATAACTGTGGTATTTTTTTTTATAGTATGGGGAATCTTCAAAAGATGCTCTGCTTCTGGGGGAAGTCAGGGTTATGTGGGATTTATACCAACTAAAACCTCCTCTGTGGTCGTCCTCAGTGCATTGCGAAAGGCCCTGGGATCTCCTACGAAACTCAACGCTACGTCTCTGCACTGTTCTTAAGGACATCCTAGGGAAGAACTGTTACCCTCCCCAGCAAAACTTATAAAATACGAGACCACTTTGTACTAGTCATCCGCTTCAGGCTCACAACGTACAGTGAGGGTGCACCCTCAAAGTCAGGTTAGTCTCCTTCTAAGACAGGGCTTGCTATAGTCCTATCCTTGATAGCTCGTGACTACAGGGCTAGTAGTATTACCTATCTAGACGGTCGCCGGCAACAGAGACATATTTTTTCGGTAGGGAATCTTCAGAAGATACCATGCCTTTTGGGGGGAATTCAAGGTTATGTGTGGAGGTTTACTGGGTAAAAATCTCGTGGTCGTCCTCAGCGTTTGGAGAGGTCACGGGATCTCCGTAACACAACCGCAGCCTCTTTAACGCTATGCTGACATAGCCCGTGTCTGAATCATGCAGTCCTCAACACCTGCGTATATACTGACACGACGGCCGGAGACCACGTCTAGTATATATCCTCCACTATTAGCCGGTGGGGGAACGGAAACTTACCGCAACTTAGTCGCTTAAAAAGTTAGTTAAATAATACCCTTTCAGCGAGCATGTCAACAACATGCACCTGTTCAATTTGAACTAATAGTCGACTACTACAGTACAACGTAACATGCCCTGCTCACGTCAACACGCACGGATGCCGTGCTGTTGAGCTGTTAGTACGGAAGCACTAAGCTATTAGTTGTAACAGCGCTTTTTATAGCTTTAATTGAAGTTAACACCGTTTTCGTTACTTTACTGCGGGTCATTTGTTTGTTGTTCCCTTTGTAAATTGAAATGGTGTGGGGTCGACCCCATCGCACCTAATGCCCGCCCCCCTTCATTTTTTTATTACTGACCATACGGCTAATTAAATGGGACTCGCTATAAAGTTGGGAATTATTGCTTACTTCTTTTATTACTGCTGTATGAATGGAAAGTGCTCGGCGCTTTCGTGTTCGTCTCCTGTTAACGTTCTATCTAGTAATGGCGCAATTCAAAAATCGTTTAATGTCTAATTTTTTTTAATGTAACATAGCTGAAGTTACCTGATATGAAAGAAACTCTTCACTATAATACTTCAAAAGATAGTAATCTCATTCTCCTTATATCGTACTGCGACAATCATTAAACAGCTGCAGGTATTCCAAGATGTAAAGTGAGGATATATTTAACACAAACATCCAAAATCACGGAATATTAAAATAAATAAATAAATGCAAAATATAAGAAATATATATAAACATATGCTGACTTCCTAGAAGATCTAGTAGGACACTGTATTAACAACAATACAGCATCCATTTCAGCTGGAGACAATAGCAATATTGAAAACCATTAAGCAATAGAAGAAAATTAAATAAAAATCACATAAAATTTTTTAAAGATTTAAGTTAAAACTTACAAAGACAAAAAAAACTAAAGTTATAGATAATCAAAATAACTATAACATTCATCCATCCAACATCAGCCGATAGAAATCCACTTCTGTACATAGGTTTCTTCCAATGATTTAGGCCATCTCCGACCACGCTGGCCCAATGCCATAATACAAGTAATTTCAAGCAAAATGCTATCTTGACGTATATGTTTATTAATTTTTATCCACTTTCTGTATAAAGATGAACCGAAAATATAATTCTGTTATGTCTGGTCTGGTAGGTAACTGTTTACCATCAGCCAGGTCTTATACCTGTTTGCTACCTTAATGGTATAAACCTTAACCTCTACTTTCATATGTGTTGTGTTCAAACAATGTATACATACATTGAAAGAATCGAATAAATTTATGTAAAAAGCTTGTGAAGTTCACGCTGTAACTTATAAACTTCAAACGTTAAATTCCTTTAAATTTTCACGACAGAGGTAAAGAAGACTCTTTAGTGACAACGCACACAATTTTCCTTATAAAAATATAAAGAAAAGTTGGTAAGAGAGTACTTTTAAAGTTTCCATTTGATACAGACCGCATTGCAAACTTACAGTATCAATGGAGTGTTTCCCCGATGCAGCGAGGGCAATGGGTCCGACGACTTCTGCCCTCTACCCTCCCTCCTCCTACCACCCCCCTTTATGTCCACGACATTTGTTTTTAACATTCTCTCTATTTAACAATGTAATAGATACAATTTCAAGTCTCTTTAACACTTCCTTCGCAAAAGGTTTTTAATGAGGAGTTTCATCTCCACCAGCAACAAATTGACAATAGATTAAGGCTTTAAAAGTATAGCTTTATTATATCGATATATAATTACCCGATTTACTTTTAATTATTTATTCTATATGCACACTTATAAAATAGACATAAAACAAAACTATTTAATAAAAGTAACAATCATAGTCACAAGGCGAGCTTAACCGTAAAAAGAGTTCTCTTCCAGCATACACAAATATAGAAACTATTTTAATTATTTGTGTAGGTGTACCGTGTATTAGTAACAGTAACACATAAGGAAATATATAGCAAGTAAACAAAGTACTAAATACAAAATTTGCAATTAAAGGTGAAGATAATCTTTAACTCTCTTCCTAAAGATAGATGAGGAGGGACAGACGCGGATATCATGAGGAAGAGCGTTCCAGAGTTTCACTGCTTATGATTTACTTCTACTAATGGACATAGACCTATCACAATAATGAGGGTATTCGGGCCAAATCCTACCAAGCTGGCCCAATGTGGGTTGGTAAGGAGCTAGAGTCTTATTTGTTGATTAACAGGCTGCACCACTAGGTTCAATTGGCGTGGGTCCGGTAAGTTGTGTGATATTTTTTGCACCCCTTAGGGAGCGACGATTTATTAGGAAACGACCAACGAGCAAGGCGTTCACCTGATAGTAAGTGATACGCATGCTCATATCATGCCGCTGGTTAAGATGATATAAACGCCATCACATTGCCCTCTTCGCCTTGAGAAATGTGTAAAGTCTCGTTACCCCATTAATTTCACTAGCATACACCACCCTTCAAACCGGAACACAGTAATGTTTGTACATTACTGTTTGACAGTAGAAATAAGAGCTGCGGTGGTAGCTTCCTAGACGGTCTGTTGCATCGAAAACCTACCACCAGTAAAGAGAGCTAATTATGTTTTGATTACTATTATAAGACCTAATTAACAAATGGAGTAGTATATAGAAATAATGATAAATAAATATGATGGCTTCTTCTTCCTTATCGGTATCAATCTTGGTCATCGCTTCAGGTGTTGGTATCAGGCTTCAAGATATGTCGCCTCTCCTCTCTTCTGGTCGTCTTCCTCTTGCAGTCGTGTAGTCATGATAAGCCATGAAGGAAGATGGTAGAAGGCTTCTTTGAATCCGCCAAGTCAACTAACACCTTGACAGTCTTTCAGTCAACATATGAAACTCACAGTATTGTAGGTTATCTTTCCTGTTCTTCTGGTTTGCCTAGAAGAGATCGCTTATAGCGAGGCCGACCTTGTCCACATATAGATTTTAAGTTTAGTTAAGTTTAATCGCTGTACCATAATGTGAGTAATAAAGAGTATACCTATCTATCTCTGTCTATCATGGGTCTATAATTTGTCTTGCTAAATTTAAATTAGCTAAGAACTATTCAAAAAGTTTGGTAAAGCTATAATGAACGTTACTTCCTCGATCAACACACTTAACAAATCTCATGAATTAGAAGGAGAAACAGTACTATATTCCTTTAATATTACCAAATCACCATAAAAGAGGAAACATTCATAGCAGCAGACATTACCGATACAGTTTGCGACAGGCCCAACAACGTTGTATTAAGGAGGTTTATACTTCGTAAAGAACTCGAGTCGTTGGCGGGGTCGTAAAAATTTACGTGTACGGGACCCAATAGCCCGTTACGCATCCGATCTACTAAAAAAAGTAACTGCTGCATTTAGACAAACGATTACAAGCGGACCGGGTAACCTTCCCTTGTATCTATTAGAGGACATCGGTATCGATTGCCGTTTAATCTCAATTTGTGTCGGGTGGACAGCTAAATTGTTTGGATTGGTACAATAAAGGTCTAAGCGAGAGGAAGTGTGAGTGTTTAAGTTGGATTAATGATATTATTACAATTGACTTCACAGCAGACATTCCTCCCGTCTCCTAGCAATGAAACCGAATTATTTTTCAAGCGGATTTCGATTAATTGCGGTAACCAACGATTTATTTAATAGCATAGTCGCAGTCACCGCAGTAACGTCTTCTATTAATCTCTAAGTTTCATCAGAACATAAATTACATAGAACTTAGATTTAAATAAATTTTAGTCATAACATTTACATACTATCTCTTCTAAGTCGTACTCAGGAGTAATAAACCACACGACGACTTTCTTGTCAGTTATAATGGAGTTGTTGCCTTCTCCATTTCACATAGCAGTCCGACCGCGGATGGTCATCACATTGATTTGTAGGTTTCCTCACTATGTTCTTCTTCACCGTTACAGCTCGTGATATTAGTTGATGTTATACTAACTGCAAGTAAATTGAAGAATTTATTGGTTCATACCAGATTCGAACAGGAGTAGAAGGCTGCCGTTAAAATCACTATAATATCACTACTAGACTTTTTAGTATAATTGAGATTAAATCATGTTTAAGTCAATGGGCCGAACACGTCGCTCGGAGGATTGATGAGCAATTGGCAGTAAGGTCTTAGGAGTGGCAGCTCTGTACCGGTAAAGGTAGTGCTGGTAGGCACCCCAGTAGTTGGTCCAACGATCTGGTGAAGATCGCGGGAATCCATTGGTTGTAGACATCGCAGGACAGATCGAAGTGGAGATCTTTGGAGAAAGCCTACGTCCAGCGGCGCGCGTTTATCAGCTGTTGATGATGAGAGATCCAACAAAAATTTTTCTTTGTAGCTATAAATTAATCCAACTTCGCAACCCACAAAAAAAAAAACTTTGTAACCGTGGCCCATTATTAAACAAACACAAACGTTATTACGAGAGCCCTAAACATATACAAGTGGTCTTAATCACACACAATTTAACTCGACAAAGTTGCCTCGCACGCTGCGGCGGGAAAGGGGAGGGGAGGGTTGTTTGGTCGTGTGAGGAGGGGAAGGGGAGGGGAATTCGCGTTGTATCACAGCGCCCCGGGTTAATTGAACGGGGGTGGAGAATTATGCCAACTTTCACGCTAACATTTATGCCGGTGGACGTTTCGCAAGTCGGGCACCGCGCCCTGTCAATATTAATAGAGGATCCGTCAATTATCTGTGTTTATTGATCCCCGAAATCGCTCCGTTTATCTTGTAAGGATTACAGCGATTTGCGCTATTTTAATCCATTATTTTTTTGAGACCGTAATTTGGGAATGTAACATTGTGTTTGATTACATCTCACAGTACAGTACTGCGAATGTATTTAAATAACTAAACTTATAATCTAATTGTGGGCAAAGGCGACCTTAGCGCTATAAACGATCTCTTATATACAAAATGAATACATAAATAAAAAGCAGATCAGCAAAGAAACTAAGAAGAAAGTTTAATAAATAAATGAGGACCAGAAATTATTATAGATATGTAAAAACAGAATAGAAGCGTTTATATACATAGGAAGAAAATATAAGCAATATAAATAATAAGTATTTTTCTTATGAGTTTCTTGTAAGATTGTAATATTGCCATATTTTTAGTAATAAAAATTTAACTTTCAACTTTAAATTATAATTTAATAACATAATCCGAAAGAACATACGATTAATAAGAGATTTGAGTAATTCAAATTGTTATTACTACTCATACAACATTTAAGCGAAGGTTCGATCAATTTAAACATTGTGCCATTGTAAAATCGTTTAAATCGTAACTTAACATGCGATAGAGCTTCGTTTGCTTAACAAGTAGTTTCAGTTTGCACAGAATTTAACTGATGCTAAAGCAAATATGACTGATATTCCCTTAGTAGAGCGATTTGATAGTTTTAGGCTGGGATAAAGATCTCTGTGTTGAAAGTAAACATCTCATATTCGCATTAGCGGCCCGAGGTGTTTCGTGTGTTCTCGCACCTCCCTCTCCATCCCCCTCGACTCCTCCCCTCCCCTCGCCAAGTCTTCCTCCCGCCGCAGAGCCGAATGTTTTGACTTTCGCGTGGGACTTTGCTTGTTTGATCTGTCAGACCCGCTGTTGTTCTAAGAGATAATTCTGGTTACGCCGGTAAATTGCTAAATACGTTTAAATCTATTCCTCATAAAATTTTATGTATTAATAATATTTATAAACGCTAATTAAACAATTGTAGAATTTTAATAATTATATTTAGCAACAGATGTTTTTGAGTTTGTAGTTCGTAATTTAAATGTGCAGATATACAAAAGTATAATATTTAGCGAGAAATTTTAAGGTAAGGTATTTAAAATAATTTAGTAAAGATGAACTTTTTCGCTCATAAAGTTATCCTATCCACTTAATTTTGTTAGAAAAGAACTCTACGAGAGTTAAACTTTCCTTTTTAAGTATATTTTAAGATTAAAACGTTTACTTTACAGTGTTTACGTTGAGGAGAAAGTACCACACGTGTTAGAAGAAATTGGAAAAAACCAAAGCAGCAGACACGTAACGGCTTATAATAATGATACATGCGTTTCTCACTAATCTTTCGAATGAGAACAAACAGATCAATAGTAAATACGCCCAACATCGCTGACTTGACGTATAAATCGCTGTAAGTATACATTGATAAGAAAATATTGGGCTTAAATACACACGCGTACGTACGCGGCGCATTGTTTACATTCACCTGCGGAACGTTCCAACGCAAACATTTAATATCGGCTGCAGGCGAGAGGATAGCAATCGGCGCGGGCCCTACATGTGTGCGTTACGCAAACGCGTACCAGGGGGAAGGGGGAGAGGGGGAGCAGCGGGGAGGAGAAATAGGCGAACTAAAGTTAGCTCTCTGATGAGTGAAGACGAAAGTTTCCTCATTTTTATAAAAATTTGCAAGAAAGGTATACCAAAAGTGACAATTCAAAACAAAAACAACCTTAAAATCAAAAATGAAATTGTAAAAATTATAAAAAAAAAAGGATTGAATAAAAAGAGAAATGAACTGTAAATAAGAGTTAAAATGTAAGTAATAAATTATAAGCAAATATGAAAAAAAAAGAAAAGGAAATGTAAACACAAGGAAAGGTAATTATAGTAAAAATCTAAAGATGCTGCAAAATGGTAAGAGGCGTACATGAAAAATTTATGAAGAAATGCAGAATGGGAATGAAAGATGAAAAAATGTGGAAAGGAAGAAGATGAAAGTTGGGAAAAAGAAATGCGAAAAAAAATTAGAGTACAATAAAAATTCGAAACCTGGTCGCTCACTATGGGCGTCATAAAAAATCCCAGCGAGTAATGGAGAGGGCTATGTTGAGACTATACCTGCGTGATCAAATGAAAAAGAAGCAGATCCGTAGAACTAATGTTACCGACATAGTCTTAAGCGTAATAAACCTGAAGTGGCAATGGGGATGGCACATAACTCGCAGACCCGTTGGACGTCGGAATTCAAAGAGATGGACTAGCGACCCCGAAAACCCAGCGTTGACAGACCTTCCACTACTTAGACAGATCCTATAAAAAGAGTTGACGGACGTCACATTAATAATGAGTATAAAATATCAAATATTTGTTTTGTATTTAATGCTCGTATGGTATTACTTCATTTTTTTAACGTTTATAGTCACGCAATTTGATACATGGCTTAAAGCACGTGACATTAATTGGTATTATATTAACTGCATATAGTATGGTCTTACTAGAAAGTAGGTGGACAGGTGATATAAAAGAATTGGTGGGAGTAACTGAATTCAAACAGCATTAGATCATATTTTGTGGAAAACATTACGAGAGACCAATGTCCAGCTGTGGACCTCCATCGGTTGAAATAATGATGCAATAGCTGTGAAGTGTTAGAGAAGTCACAGTGCGTCGTCGCAGCGTTGCAATAGAACAGGACTAATTAAACTAACCACGAATTCTTTCTGTGATGGTTAATTGATAGAATCAAAGCAAATAAAACCGTTTGCAACCGAACAGTGAACCTGTGTGTAGAGTACGTAATTATACGTACGCGGCGGCGAACAAAATACACCGCAACATCGGAAATATAATTTACTTTGATACATCAAAGCGGCGCGCGGCGCGTAATATTCTCTATTCAGTTGACTTGAGCCTGCTTCGACGCGGGCTTTCAAAATAAATGTAACCACCCTATGAGAGAAATTCAGCGGAATTTAACGCCGTATCCAAGGGAATAAACTTTAGAATTGTGATTCGCGTACACTCTACCCACCCATGCCGATATCCACTCGGCCAATGCCGTGTGCTCGATTTGAAATTGCCAAAGCGACTCGTTTCCTGGTAACATTAATCGCATGATTCTAAGACGTTTTCGAACTTAAAGAAATCGACGCAGCTACTACGAAATTGTCTCTTGAGAGGCTTCTTAGCACAAGTCTCATACGAAACTTGCTCAGCTACTGTAGAAATAAGAAAACGTAAAAAAAATAAATTACCCTCGGTAAGCAAATAACGTATTCTTTGACTTCACTTTGAGTTTCTACAAAGATGTTTTCTTAGAGGTATCTGTTTGAGTAAAACTGTCACGTTCACCACTTCCTGTTATTTCCTCCCTTGATAATTTTTAAGTAGCTTCATATTGAAATTCAATACGGGATACCTCATTTAACTCTTGTTTACCTTAATTAAAGATTTCTGCCCAACTGGAAAGCATTCCCTATAACCAAGCACCTCTGCAATTTCTAATTTAACATTTGGTTATAACTTTATTGCTAAAGAAGATCCCGTAAGTTTCTTTGACCACTTTTATTTTTATCAGACTAAGAAATCGCAGAACCAGAATCTGCGAGCTAAATGAAATATATAGTTAATAATATTACAACACACGTCTATCTCCAAAATGACCACCGCTAGACTAGCCTGTTTTGACTGGAGACTGCGTTTGAGCAAACTTTTTTGAATAACCCCTGACCAGATCTAGCGATGATCTGCACAAAGCAGCTAGCAGCACCTGGGGGTCACAGATTGCGCTACGTAGCTTTCCATGGGAATAGCTATATGCATAAGCAAGCTGCCGAAGATTAATGATAATGTTAATGAATATAACAAATAGAAAAGAAGAAATCTGAGGGTAATAGATGAAAAAATTGAGGTAGTACAATGAGTGACAAGAAAAAGAGGAAACTTATTGAATATGTAGACATTGGTTGTAGAAACGATGCTCCTGCGCTAAAGTCTATTAAAGGTTAATTGACTTAAAATGTTTGTCTTTCCAATATACTGTACCTAGTCGCGGATGCTAGATTGGAAATCAATCCAGTGTAAATATTTGTCTATAACAAACCTAGGCATATAAGCGGAATTATTGTTTGTAGAGCCTTCTTAGATAATGATTTCAGTTGCCGCAGATGTATTGAACAAAAATTTCACGTCATTGTAGGCATCAGCGCGCGGGGGGCCCATCGTGACACCGGCGCCTCTGACCCGTAGGCTATCATTTCGGTTCAGCAATGTTCATACAAATACCAATATTCTTTTGAACTTGAGTAAACGTTTGCACTTGGATTGGAGCGTTTCAGACGGGAAGGCTGCAAATCCGGATGTTTCATGCGGGGGCACGCGCCGCTGCGTATCGCCGACGGGTGTGTTGCGACCGAGTGATATTTTATCGCTCACACGGTTTTATGCCACCTTTTTTCGGTAAAGATGTTTGCCGACGCCACGGCAAACTTACTGGGTTGTACCAAGCGAGCCTTACCTATAGGTAGCACATGTTCAAAAGCCAGAGTCGATTAGGTAGGGGGTTCAGCGGATTTCATGGATCAATTCAATCTCCAGAACTAATTCGCCTTTTTATTTCTTTATATTAAAACTAATTCTTTAAAGTTCTTAACGTTTAAAGATAATATGCTTCTATATTGAATTGTAATCTTTGATTTAATGTCCAATAGATTTTGCAAAGTTTATCTCAGAAAGTCATCAATCAATGAAGTATGGTGCTGAAATGTCCGGGATTCATTCGATATCAGAGACAACAATAACTCAGAAGGTCACACGGGTCTGCGAGGTTTAGTTCCAGCGAGTTTTCGCACCCGTCCAATATAAGTTCCTCGATGCTTTTATGGCCTGCGTTCATTTTACACGATTTCGTTCATTCGACTTTATGGATATCTTTATTTTAGTGTTACGGCACAAAATATTAAGCGCTCTCCGGCGAGCTCCGCTTCCCGGCCCATACTAAAGTGACCTCCCGTAATAGCTTTGCTTATTGCATCGTAAAAAGGTGATTAGACCCTTTTTTTTTCAATATTTCCGCCGTCGGCAACTCAACCCTTTAAAGTAAGAAATAATTAATTGTAAAATTGAAATTCTTTCAAGACTTTCCTCAAACAAAGCAAACTTTCTTGATGAACTCTTTAAGCTTGCCGGATTAAATGCAAAGTACTTGACGGATACATTTTAGTCTACTTCTAATTAGTCATACTGATTTGTTCTAGATATTTCTGTAGTTGGCAGTAGAAGTTTCTAGAATCCACTCTCGTATTTAAAATATAAAATAACAGGCAAGCTCTGTTCGGTAGATCAACATATTAGCGCCGGTGCCCTTAATTAGTATACTTGACCTTTAATAGTATCATTGTCATTTAAACTATTTGGTTTGGGTGCTAAGTGTTTACTTTAAGTCTACTCGTTTTTTTTTATTCCTCATAAGTTCGAGATAAGCTAGGTGTTCACCTGATGGTAAGTTAAATATATAAATGAACTAAAGTACTATGTACTCGTAATATTGTCAGTCTATTTGCGAGTCTGCGAGTCAAGTATATTTGCGAAGCTGGCAACATTTATTAAATCACAAGCAAACAATTTTAATTCATTATTACAATTATTTCGCATTAATTCAGGTAAAACATCAAAGTTCCTGACGTCTGTTCCAACTTTAGTTAAAATTCCCAGAAATTCCATAGAATTAACTTTAATTTACATAGTGTTTTGAACAGGCGGCCAAAGTTCGCTGTCAAACATTTTCAAATAGTTTTTCAACTTAAGGAATTTCAATATTAGTTTTCACTCACTTCATGTAATCTTGAGAATTTCGTTGAAAACTTTGTTTATATAAATATTACTTCAGTAACTGGTAACTTAAATATTATATGATTTACTTCAAGTAAATCTACTCTCGGATAAATTATTTTTTACCGCCTAACAGTTATGTGGGGTGTAAGGGGTCCCACAATACAACTCACGAGACCCAAGCCAACCACACCTGCTCGTGCAGACTGTTAATAATCAAACGAGGCTGTTGCTCCTCACCAACCCGCATTGGGCCAGAGTGATGAGAGAACACCCCAATCCACCCTCTATTGGGCCAATGTCCAGCAGTGGACGTCTGTCGGCTGATGTAGTAGTTATGTGTAAGTATTATTATGTTCAATACTGTAAATGAAGCGATAATAGTAGGTAAGGTATCATCATCGATAAATAGTTCCAATTTAAATCTAAATACAAATCTTAAATATAGTCATCATTATCCGATATACGCCACCACTATTCGACACAGGCCTTCCCCAATGATGGTTGGAATTGGGCCATCTCCCACCACTCTGGCCCAATGCGAGTTTAAACCGGAACACAGTACTATTTGGCGGTAGAAATAGGAGCTGCGGCGATACCTACATAGACAGTCTGCGACAGCAGAGACGTACCAATACTTCACCACAATCACTTAAAAATAAGTGAACTTTCCACATGTCCCGTAGCTTTAATATTTAATATTACTAATATAATTATTTAAAACTTTATTTGCACACATAAATGTATATAAAGGACTTAATGCCAAAAGGCATTCTCTCCATCTTACCATATTAAGCAGAGAACTTAAGTAGGGGTGCAGTAGCGCGTTATAATCTAAGATATAGTTAATAAATATATTATACTATTATAAATTGGTTCATACAAACATAATGAGGATATATATTGTGCGAAAGGTCAATAGGTAAATAAAATATACACATATTGAATATAAATACATAGTAATGATAGTTGACATGGAATCCAAGAATCGAAGAAAAGGATATACGTGTATTATAAAGAAATGTAAAGCAAAGCTTTAAAAAAATAGTTTATGCATTTTTCTATATTCAAACCAATGGGAAAATATTGAAGCTCGCAACATGTGAACCACCTTTTTAATACCAGCCAAGTGATTGCTTAAACATTTCAATCTGACATGTTTGCTGTTCCAGCTGGGGGGCAGGAGTTAGAGCCACGATATTCTGTTGAAATGCGATCGAACTGCAAAACAATTGATAACTGTCGCTATTTATTGACCTTATAACAAAATACCATAACCTCTAAAATTAAAGTCTTATTTAAATTCTAACCTGCAAGGCAATCTCCACCTTTCTCTTTCTTATTACTCATGTCTCACTAAAGAGCTTATCTTTCTCTATTATTCGTTATCTGGGTTGTTATACCTTCAACATCAGTTATAATTCATCACCATAATTATCAGTCAATAGATGGTAAATCAACCAATAATGAGGGTTTTTTTAATTCGCATTCCCCTGTAAAGTGGGACAAGGAGTTAATTTTGTTCTTTACTTCTCTTCCCATTTTTCTACCTTCCAACTTTTTTCGATCGTACAGTTTATCTTTTCTCTCTTATTATTCCATTTCAATCTTTAACAGTTTTTATTATAATTTTTTCTTTTACATTTTTTTAATTCGGGATTTGGGCCGTCTTCCAATACGCTGGCCCAATGAGGGTTGGTTGGAAGTCAGAGCCTCCTTTATTGATTACATGGTGCCACATCAGGAGAGATTTGGTTCCGTAAGTTCTTATATGGGATATTTTACACCCCCAGTTATAATTTAAACTACACTAACACGAGTATTAGTACTATTGCTCATTAGTGAAGTAGACCATTTCATAGTTCATCAAAGCAACTTGTAATTACTATATTATTATAAATAAATAAAGAAAATGTATGAAATGGTAGATGGTTTAATCGTGATCAAAGATATGGTTCTTCTATTCAATGATAATCATATGGTATTTTTGACTTAAAAATATGTTGTTAATTTGTTCGTTGTCGCATGTTCTATGGCCCCACAGAGGCGGAGGTTCGCGTTTGTACATATCCGGCTTTATTTGCTTAATATTTTCGCGAAAGGCCGCCTCCGAGGGTCCGCTCATACACATTGGATTATAAATAAGGCTCGCTTGTCTTCACGCGCCTCGGCCACTTCCTGTCCGTGGGCGCGCCCACCGCTCACAATGTACCCACCCGTCCGTCTGTTCATATTATATTTTCATAGTGCAATCCATGACTGAAACCTGACATGTTACATCTTTTTTTGTGTCGGGGAAATCTTTAAAAGATACCTTACTTCTAGAGGAAGATTTTTTTTTATTACGTAGGTATAGGTTAATACTTGACCACTATCCCACCTGGTGTTAAGTGAAGATGTAGTCGATGATGGTAAAGCGCATTAACCTAGCGAATGCCTATTCACTCTTTTCTTGAAGACGCCCACGTCGTAATTGGACGGGAACACTGACGCCGGCAAGTTGTTCCAT
>DWLS01001568.1:0-21179 GCA_018246255.1 Pachliopta kotzebuea | reverse complement strand
GGACGTGCAAGGCGTTCGTGTTAATGATAAGTGATACGCTTGCCCTTTGGATTATATACTCTCTAGATAGCGCATCAATGACAAAAGCGTCGAAAAATTTATTAGGTAACTATAAGCCTATAAGTTGATTCGCGCTATTTAATGCGCATTGTGCTGTCAAGTCGTATGGTCACGCGATGCATCTGAAATTTGCGAATCCATTTTCTCATAGATGATGAGGTACATCATAAAAGTTTGTCGAAAATACAAAGGGCGTTAAAAAATAACCAGCAATGTAAACTACCACCGGTAAGTAAATCCAAATTCACAGTATTTCTTAAATAACAATCAATAAAATACATCCAATTAATACGACGCCGTCTTGACATTTTTGTTGATGCTCACAGTTTCATAATACAAAATTCCCTATGTGAACGCCAAATTAAACTAAAGACACAACCACTTGGCTATCGATGGTAACTATATTTACCACTGTTATATAGTATGAAGTAGCTTCAGTGAAAAATTAGAAAACAGCCAACTGTAGTCAAGAATAGTCAACAAACTGAACAAAATGTTATGTTATTTCTTTGTGACTTAATATAATATTAGGAAATATGTTTGTTTTGCAAACTAGAGCCATATTCTGGACTATGACAAACATTTCATAGTTAAATCGGCCTAGCCGTTCTCGAGTTTTAGCGGGACTAATGAACAGCTACAGGTCTTCCTTTTATTTTTGATTATATGTTATTAAGTAAAAATAATCTCATTGATTTACTCTTTCATCTGATATCTTTACAGATAGATACATTTTTATAGTCTTTGTCAGTTAAATTTTTTTAAAAGTCCTCTTTCAGCAAAATTTCTTATCTATAATATTTAAAGTACTTTCCTTCCATGTGGCATAGCCGTAGGACGCTCTGTATAAATGAATTATTAATATATTAATAATGTATAGAATATATAGATTTTACTTTCTAGAAAACTCTTGCAACTAAACCTTATATTGGGTAATTTTCGCATTAAAACAGGAATTATGTTTTAAGCTGGCATCCCTATAAAGGCGCTCATAGACAAATAGAATGACAGATCGCGAATGTAAGACACAGCGATCACGCAACGAGCCTGCAAAATTGGTTTTTTTTTTGTGTTTGAGCCGCCTCGCCCTATCTAGAGAGTATATAAATCTAAGGCTTGCCCATAACAACATGGCGCTGGTTTAGGTAGTATATTCTGCACCACTATGCGCTTGTCGACTTGTAACGTTTGGTTAAGTCTCGTTACCCCTCTAATTTCATAAGCCTACAGCACCCTTCCAAGCCGAATTAAGTAATAATTAAATTAATGGATAAAGTAAAATAAAGAGACAATTTTTTTGGAAGTCTTTAAGCCACTCTTCTTTTAAATAATCTCACCATCATGACGGATTTACAAACTTAGAGTTGTAGCTAACGCGTATGTTTCTAAAATACTGCCAACAACCAAATATAATCACCAGTTCTCTTGTGATGAAGAAAAGTATAGATTTATTACCGAAAAGATTGTAATAGATTGGTAGGTACAAGAATTGTCAAAGCATTACTAATATATACTACAACTCACACTTCTTTAATTATTAACAATGTAACTCCAAGAAAGATAAATCTACAGTGTATTATTATTTTTACCTATTATTATTGTACGTAAATGATATATCAGAAATATCATAACACAAATGTACACTTTTAATTCTGGATTTGCACTATGGTACCGTCGTACAATGAATGTTGTAGTTAGACATCGACATAAAAATTGCTGTCTGAAATATTCTCGAAAATCAATCATACATTTCATGATGTTTTTGGTACAGTTTTTGAAATTTTTATGATGCTTTACTTAACATAGACTTACATATTGATTAATCTGTACAAACATTGCCAGATCAATATTATTTGCCTAACTTTTAAATGAACTGTTTCAGTAACTTAATTTTTTCGAAGTATTAGAAATGAAATTGCAATCAGTTCTAAAATAAACAGAAGACTTCATGCTACGGTTAGATTTATTGTTCATTACTTTGTTTAACTTTTTATTTAACGTTGTTATTACGGTTTAAAAAATATATTCTTTGAAGCGACCTTGTTGTGGTTTTTAACTGTAATCTTACTTAGTCCCATTTTTACTTATCTCTTTTATTCTGCTACCGCTTTATACAATAATACAATTTGATATAGTAAATATTTTGAATAATGTCCCCAAAACTATTAATAATAGCATTTTTAATAATAATACTTAAAAGTTAACGCACGGTAAAAGTCTAACGCCCAATTCCTGCGTGAACAATGCGAAGCGAACAATGGGCGGAACGATGCCTAGCGTTACGATTTTTTTTAAACAAGGACCACGCTTTTATTCTGTCTACCTGGTAGGGTAGATACCTGCTCCACTGGAACCACTACCCGGAACACAATTAAATAACGCTCTATAGCGTAAAAGCAGCGCACATTATGCGATGAAACAGCACAAAATTCTTTTGAAACAAAATTCCAAAGTTGCTCCCAAAAATGTAACATCGTTACTTAAATAATAATTTTTTGTTGCTGTGGTAATATTACTATTTTTAGATTTTTTAAATGGTTAAATCCCAACGACTTTAAACTAGGGTAACAATAATATCGTCGATACATGGATTTGTCAATATCCTTAGTTTGAACAGTTATCAGAAACATTAAATTATTAGTCTTAGCGATAAGAATGTGGCAGTAACTGGTTACCACTGACGATGCACTAAAAGTAAAATAAGTTTTTCGTTAAAATTTATGCCACATACAAGTTAAATTTTAAATCGTATAATAAAAGTAAAATCTATGGTAATATCCTACCTATTAACAAAGTATGATGACCACGACTCAATATCTTATTCAGTTAAATCTTATGAATTAAAAATGTGTTCATTAATAATTGCTAGATAAATATTAAAATACACATGTAAGTTGTATATAAGTGATGGTCTTTTTTGTGTTAAATGAACGTATGTTTAACCTATTCACGAGAACAGGGTTTTACCGCTGAAACTTTACGTTTGATTTTTTCCATTAAGCAAATTATTTCGTCATACTCTTTTTCCTCTTCGTCTTATACAACTCCACCAACATTACACGTCTTTTATATAAGTGAATAAATATAAATAGTTCATACTGAAAAGTTTTTGGTATTAAATTTAAAAATCGGAAATAAATTCAAAATGTTAATAGTGGGAAAATCCACAATTATACTTGTTTGAAATATAAAAAATGTCATAGTTCGTCAATCATTTAAGTTACTTACGAAATTAAGTAATTTTAATGTCTTAAAAAAATAATAATACCGTGAGTTGTTTAATGAGTGTACTATAAATTTAAGAAAAAATTGAGATTCTGATACCATTGATAATATTACTTATGATTATGATATATGATTGGCAGACCTAGATTGTTGAAGTATTAAGAAGGGAAGGTAGCGTCAGGTTGACGGCCCCAGCCCGTGACGTCACCGCACTGACCACTCCGGGACCGGCACAATGACCGTTCTTAGAAAGAGCAGATGCGCTTGCGCCGGTATTTACCTCGCCCTTCCCCCTATTTTCGAAATCCTTAAACTTTGACAAAACCCCTAGAACTGAAATCATTTAACATACGGAGGACAAATAAAACGACAAAATCCCAGTTGTTAGAATCATTAACTGCGACAAAAACTCACGGTGAATAAGCAATAGTTAAGCGACGACGAGTGTATCTAAACGACATATTTCGGGCAGCGGGCAGGTAGACGCCGAGGTCAGCGCGTACCTGCCGCGCTAAGGTATCATTACCGCGGCATACCGGCTACGAAGCCCGCCCGTAATCACCGGCACGCCGTCACGCGAAGACCAACGCAACTTCCATGGATGAGTGTGGATCTAGTCATGATGTAGAAAAAACATGCACTAAACCTCCACTCATCGAAAGAAATTGACCTTATCGTCGAGCATCTTCGCCGTCGGATCCTGCACTGCACGCACTATAAGGGATGTCACGTTGCACCGAACCGAACGTTAACGAGCACGTTGTTGTGTATGAATTAAAAAAAAAAGTTATGAATTGAAAGCCGACCGCGCCTCTGGCGACGTGAGCGCTCGCCGCAAGCTCAACACGAAATAAACGGTCGAGATTTGAAATCTGGAAATCTAGACGCTGCGTTTGCGCATGTGGTGGGGAAGAAGCGGCCAATGGGGAGCAAGCGCGCGCAAACCGTGACGCGGTGGGGCGCACCACCGCACACAGCCGATATTATCTTTTCTATAAAGAACGTTATTTTCTTTCTTTCCTACTCGCTCGCCCGTCCGTTCAACCGACAGCGGAAGTGAAATGAACGCGCGCGTAAACCATAGGCATGCCTGTACCAGGACGCCATGGACGCCAAGATGCACGCGCACCTGACTAGCTTTTTACTACAAAATTAGTAACTCCATAACTATATAATAAAATAAAAATAACTACTCGTGCAGGTCCCTATTTTTAAAATATCATTAAACTTTACATCAATCATTAATATAAATTGTTTTTAGAAATCACAATGGACGTTAATGTTTAGTCTCTGTTTGAACGCCTCGTTAAACGGGAACTATTAGTTGTCCCTATTATAAAAAGTGTATTCTTTGTTCTTCACGAACTAACCAACATATTGATAGATACTTAGTTTTATTAATTTAGTGTTTAAATTAAGTAGAAAACTTTAACCGTTACAAGCAAAATGGCTATGGACCTTTCCAAGATCGCAATTAAATATGTATCTTTTCATGTTTGGACTGGTTATGTATAACATACTCTATTGTAATTCCCCAAGTACAGGTTGATCTATCATACCTCTAACATTATAGCAGCCCACATCTACATCACCACATTAAGGATTTTGTTACTTCGTATTTTACAAGATGTTAACCTTTAACAGGAAATTGATATGAGCTACAATGTAGACAGTAGCAAAATAGAACTTTTCTCTATGTAAGAAGTTTAAAATACATTTTTAAACAAGTCTGAATTTAACTATTCTCATCTGACATACCCTCGCTTTACGAATTATTAATTACTTGCTATTTAAGCGTTGTTCCTAAGGGACAGCATTTTTCTTATTCTTATTAAAATATCATGAAGCTTAAACAAATGCGCTTGCGCGTCCCACTACAACGCAAATATTCACATAATGATAATATGAAAATATTTAGAGAGGATTGTCTAGAGCAAAGTCGGATATAAAGACCTAACAAAAAATATAAATAAAAAAAAAATTATTACATTTAATTATATTTTCGAAATTATGAACATCCAGAAATACAAAGATTTTACTGTGTTATTAATTTTATTACAAAAAACAAAAATTATTTATTTATTATCAAGGATTGTTGTTTGCCATAATTATTGTACAGCCAAGATCAGTGAGTTGCATGAACTCAGCGCTGCCGTCCAACAGCCGACTGGAACACAATGCGATCTTCTCGCTGATCACACACTTCTGCTTATTGGTCATATGTCCAGCGCCAACAACCATAGCGCTCAATTGCTCCAGAAGTTGCGACGCTGAGTAAGCATCCATAAGAAACCTACAAAATTTTTACACTACTTAATATCAGATAAAACAAACATGAAATGTAGTTTTTTAAACTCATCAATTTCAATATCTAGAGAGCATAGGCAACAGTAATATTTCTACACAAGTTACCAGTAAAACACATTCCCCCGAATAGGTTCCCACCTTGTCGTGGCGGAGGGGCTCTAGTAACCGTGGTGTCGTCACCCTCGGTGAAGCGAAGAGGGACCTACCGAGGGGAAGGACCGGCCACGGTGGCCACTCCTGGCTTGAGCGTGAGAGCTGCAGGAGGCAAGGGTGCGGTGCTTAAAAGCACCGCATCTACTGCCTACTGCAGCCGCGGCGGGGCAGCGGGGAGGGAGGAATGCCGGTATAACGCCGGCCGCTCTCTCTATCTTCCGCGGCCACATAATGGTTGGCGGCGGAGCCAAACACCAGATCCGCCGCAAGGAGCCGGTAGAGCTTGCTTTGTTGGCCTTTGGGTGACGGACTCGGGGGAGTCTGCTGCCTATATGACGAAAGGCTCAGAGGGGGGCGCGTCGTGTGTTTCGGAACGCCCTACCGGAGGTGGGAAGGGGGAGATTTTCCTTCCCCTAAGGTGGGGCTGCGGAAGCAGGCGGCGCTGGCGAAGTTGTCGATGTCTTTCTGTTACCGTGACCCCGCCGTACAGCGACAAGGTTAACATCGTGGAGATTTTATTCGGTGCGAGTCCGACATAATCTGTCTTTGCCCCCGCGAAGGCAGGTATGCGTGGGCATTTCTTCCACATAAATTAAAAAAAAACTACAGGAAAAGCATATAGATTGTAAAACGTGAATTGTACTCACGAACCAAGTTACAATAATTTCATAATAATTAAACACTCATAATGAGCTCAAAAGTAAGGTCATGTTATACTTTAATGAAATAAAGTTTGTTAATAAATAAAAAGGAATTAGTAATCATTTAATACTTACTTTTTAACAAACTCTTCTAATTCATTGTAATTCTTGATGCTTAAATATTCACTGACCAGTTTATCAGGAACAAGACCTGTCACCTAAACCAATTTAAAAAAATTAAAGTTTTTTTTTGAGAATTTCCAACCAATGTCCTATTCATTTTATCAAATATTTTTCTCATTCTAGAGTATATTCTCTGTGGATGTTTGAGTATGAATGCTAATAGTCATTTGTCCAATGTATGCAGGTCTTCTGATATTGAATTAGCATACCCATAAAAAATTATAAAAAACAATTAGTAAAGGTGTGAAAGAGTAAATATCATGGTTAATATTTGCAGAAGACTGACTCTTCCATGTTTGCAGTATCTCAGTAGGTTCAACAAAATATTATCAATTCTATCTGGCTAGCTTTACTTTACTGCTATGATGACATTGGTATTGGAAAACAATATTTAGGAGTGGAAGTATTTTTAGCGAGTAAACTTCGCATTGATCATACAGTGTTACTTAAATTATGTGGAATTTAGATTAATAAAATGAAAAATGTCATTTTATTACTACATGAAATGACCATTCCAACCTCTATCAACCCATCTGCAGTAACTTTTCCTAATAAACGCTGGCAGCACTGCAGAGCAGTGAGTGCACGGCGCAAATCTCCATCACATGTATGTACCGCCTGTTGCAATATTTCACCATCTCCTATGTCTACTCCCTCTCCTACACAAACTTCTTGTAACCTGGAAATTATAAAAAATTTCAGAGAACTTTGATCTTTTAATTAGGTTCCTTGCATGATTTTATTAAGAATTGTAGGAAAAAAGTAATTGGGTGTTAACTAAATTTTTATTTATATGATAACATTAAACATCTTACTGATTTTATACAAAAGGTTAGAAAGGGTAAATATCATCTAGATATAACAACACAAAAGTCCCTGGGCCACATTAGCAGTATAGTTTTACATAGTTGTAAAATTCTTAAAAAAAATATATATTCTTTGTTCAACTTTATTAAAGAATAATAATTAAAAAAATTACCTTTTAATAACATTTTCTTCTGCAAGTGGCTTAAATCTGAATTTAGAGCATCTACTTGTAATGGGTGGTATAATTCTAGAGACATAGTTACAAATCAAACAAAATCGTGTAGTTCTTGTTTCGCGCTCCATTGTACGGCGAAGTGCAGCTTGTGCAGCAGTTGTCATTGAATCAGCTTCATCCAAAATAACAAGCTTATATGGAGGACTTGGTCTACCACTGACAATACAAACATTTATATTCAATTAAATGTGTAATAAACTATTGAAATTTAGAATAGGTTTACATGTTATATAATGAAGATATTAATTTTTAGCATTTAATTTATATTTTGAAACAAGAAACAGTCCTGTGTGACAAATTTTTAAGAATTTTCCAATAAAAAGTAATTACTCTGGTCTAGTGCTGCTAACAGTGAGCTGTGCAAAAGATTTAACTTTATCCCTGACTACTTGTATGCCCCTTTCATCAGAAGCATTAAGTTCTAGAACACGGTCCCTTGTTATGTCTCCAAAAAGTTGTCTTGCTGCGGCTAGAATAGCACTGGTTTTCCCTGTACCAGGCGGGCCGTAGAACAGCAAATGAGGTAAATCACCGCCGGATAAACATTCTCTCAAAACTTGTACGACTTCAGCTTGATCAACAATATCGTCGATAGTTTTCGGGCGGCTATAATCAATAACAAAAAGAAATAAATAATGTTGTCTCAAAATTAAAGTACATAAGTATGCAGTGTGAAACACAAACTATTTTTCAACCCATGGTGCCGGTGGTTTCTTTTTATTTGTTTTTGTGCCAGATGTAGACGGCTTATCAGTTGTTGATAGTTTTCCAGTTTTTAAAAACGCCTGCATGTTTTTTCCACAATATAATCTGTACTTTTATATTAATTTAAAAAAAAAGGCGAAAAGAGCGGCAAGCGAATCTTAATTGATGTCAATTTTGACAGATCCTTTATAATCCTTTATAGCAATTCGGAACATTTTGCCATTGTTGCACGCAATAAAAAAAATACAAACTGTATTCCTTTTTTTCCTCTTAATATACGAAGTAAAAGGGAAAACAGATTTTTTACATTTTCTTCCGTGTTTCTATTCTACATGATTTACATATTCGTGTCTCGGTAAAATACTAATTAAACATAATGTCTTGGAAGTCCGTAAAAAATATTTTGTAAATGCAAGCAACAAATAGAAAATATATACAAACTATTTTCGCATTTTATATTGAAGTCATGGCAAACGACAAAAAGTAAAAAGAAATTTGAAATATTAAAGGATAATCACAAAGTTTTATATTACAGGAGTATTATATTCTATGCCATTTAATAGCCTATGGCATTTCTATTAACCTTTATCTTTTAAACTTAGAACGCAAGTTATTTTTTTTAAGAATTATTTCACTGTTTTTTAAAATGTATCGCGATCTATATTAAAAAGACACTATTTACACTTGGCTGTAAAGTTTAATATCTTTGCTTGGAAAGGCAATTACACAAAAAACTTAAGCTGTCAGATTGATGCAATATTAAAATTGTCAATGAATTTAACCATGAATAAACTTTAAGCGGGAAAAGATTAAAGATTTATTTTTCCTGTAAGAATACTGCAAATAATTAAACATGAGCACTAGATCTAAAAAACTATCTCTGTCTACATCCATCAATAATTCAACATTGCAAAAAAGGATAGAAAATTCTTGGATTTTACTTATAAATGGTAAAAATATTTTAAATACACTTATTATTAATAACACTAACTTTTTCTAAAGTGTTAGTTATAAAGTTTTTGTTACAGAAGCCCTGTTTGAGAACATCAATTTCAGTATCATCACGCTACCTCACCCAGCTCATGGACAAGCTACAAAATATTGTTTAGATAATGTGCACAATAAAATTTATGAAGTGGTGACTTTCAATGAACCATATCGATCGTGGTTCATTGGGGATTATGTAAAGTCTGACGGGAGTATTTCTATGGCAACTCCTATTAATCCACTTTTTTTAGGTTTGTATAGTTATCCAAAGTTATTTGCATCAGCACTTAAAATTTATTGACTCTATTCATTTCTTATAGTTCTGCCTCGACTAAGAGAACAATGTGTTAACAAAGCGGTGCCTCTACAGGACTTACTATCAGAAAAAGGTTTCGATAAAATTTTAAATTATGTTACTAACATGAGTACCATTGCAGATCTGAAGGTAATTTTTAAATAATAAGTCCATAAGTATTTATCTTTTATTACATAAATAAAACTATGCATGCATCATTTGCTAATAATTTTTTAAGCTCTAAAAATATGGTGTGAAAGATAATTGCTATTGAAAAATAAATGGGAATTTTGTTAGTAAAGATTGTATGTTATATTGGAATATACACTATGTCATAATAAAAGTGTAATACACATAAAGTGATCAGAAAAGAAAGTCAATAAGCATAACCATATGGATTTAAAAGAAGTCAAAATATTGCTTAATGTTATATTGCAAATGATTGTTTATCATTCTTTCTTTTGACTTGTTTCTAAAAAAATTCATGTGTTAATGGTAATATTGAACCAACAATAAAAGCATGGGAATTATGTTTAAAATTAAGAAATAAAAAACTTTATGTGTTTAGGGTCCCGAAGAAATCAAAGCTTATAAATATAATGAAGAAAAAACATTAAAATGGCTTGAAGAACGAATTTGTAAACTAGCTAAAGTAATAAGGGAAAAAAATATACATGTGATGCCTGGTGCAATATCAGCCACTTTTGTTACCAGCAACTTGAATACTGATAGTATTGATGATGGTATGTGTATGTTAGATTTTTAATATTTTTCTTTGTAACTTTAACACATCACTTCATTTATGAAGAATATTCGAAAATGGCTTTACAAATTTTTTGTTTGGCTGCATATATTTTTGAGAATAAATTTTGAATGAAAAAGCTCATGAATAATTTATATTAGGTGTGAAAACCTTATTGTGATTTTCAGTTCTACTGTATAATGTTTTCATTATGACATCAACAATATTAACATTATTTATTTGGATCGTAACTTGTAATATACAACTCAATACACTTGTAATTTCATAAACTTTTTTTCTGTAGCATTGAAAAACTGTTGATATTGCTTGGTGGGGAGTAATAAGTATTATGGAAGTGCTTTCTATACAGTATCCTGAAGGAGAAACCTACCCAATTGGTATTGTTTTCTATTATTGCATTCAGTAATGCACCTCCTCCTTGTATATACATGTGTTATCTATGAAACTTTTTAGAATTCTCAGTTTACATAAATTCATGATAAACTAAATACTTTTTTAGTGATTACTTTTTATTTCAGAATTTTATCTCAAATATGCTCATGGTATCATAAGTGAATATCTTCAGGACAATCTCGTTGAAAAACTGGAGAAACGATTTAATTTTAAAACAGAAACTATTGAGTCTATTGGTAAAAAGAGGAAGTCTGAAGTGGAACTAAATATGTTAAGTAAAAAGTTAAAAAATGAATCCACAGGTAATGATGTAATTGGAGTTGATAGTAATGTAAATAGTTTCATGGAAAATAAAAAAAAACCTTTGACAGCTAAAGAAAAGGCCAGACAAAAGGCTGCCAGTGGAACAAAAACAATATCTACATTTTTCACTAAGAAATGAATGCTAATAAATATGGACTGTAATGCAGAATATGTTAATTCTAAAACGCATTAGATACACATAACAAAACTAAATGAGATACGTCCTTGTGGTGCATATAAATAATAATATAATTTTTCTCTTAATATTTTTTTTTCTGATACCCACAAAAACGTCATGCCTTTTAAAACACAACATTGTTATTTTTTATTGACGATCTGCATATCTTTTTGCACAGATATCACCACAAGCAAAATCGGCATTATAGTTAAACAACCATATCGTGTTCAATTAAATACAGAAGACAATATAATTATCAAATTAATGCTAATGAACTGTCTGTGTTGATACCACCGCTTCTATTATTTTAGTCGTTTAACAGTAATGTGCTAACATTGATATCGAATGTGAAATTACTGATTATGAGAGATTTAAGATATTGTTATGGGCAAGTTTATCACAGGTAAATGATAAAACCACCTAAATATCAAGAGAGTAACATGTCGCCGCTTTATTAAAGAAAAAGTCTTTTTATTAATTATACAATAGTACCTTAAAGTGAATTTTTATATTTTAACTAAGAACAGAAACATTTTCTTTGTTCTTGTAATAAATAAATAAGTGTTACTATTTAATTAGTTGTACTGGTAACATTACGATGGTCGCCATTGCTACGTTCATATTACTTCGTACTCAATAGGACTTTCTTTAATTACAGACTTTTTTTTAGACACTGTGTGTCGTGGACATTTTCGACATAGTGAGGTGTAACTAATGTGATTTTATACTTTTATTTTCGTGAGTAAAAACTTTGATAAGTGCACAATATCCTTAAAATCGCGGCCAATGTCAGCAGGCGTGTCAGATCAGGTATTTCGTTTTTCACATATTTTTACATTGTTTACGCTTATTCAGTATACCTTTAATGTTTGAAATTGTTTTTATTTTTCTTGTTTCATATCTATTGGGCGTTTAGCGGATGAAAGGACAAGGGAACCAAGGTAAATATGGATCATTATGACGTTGCAAGTGTTTTCTCCGTAGGAAGAATTTTACACCGGTTGATTTCATGTCCGGTGTTAACAACGTTAAAGCAGACAATGCTTTTATACTTTACAACAATGTAGAAAAAAACATTGGATTTCCTACAGTATTAAATTGTAGTTAACATTATGAATCATCAATAACAATATGTCTGAAAATATTGTAAAACCAAGTAATTAACTTATTGTTATTTAAGCGTAAGGTATGCTAAATGAGCACGTTTATGTGAAAAATAACAAATTCTATTCATCAATGTGATGTTTATTAGAAATTTTTATTTATATACATATTCCTACTATAGTAACAGTTAGTGAAGCATAAATTTATACATTTGTCATGTAAAAGTACAATAAGCAGAAAATTATCACTTGCTCAGAATAATAGTACATAAAAAAGGGTTATTTTATTTTTTCTCATTTGATTAATGATAACTTATTTATACAATTTAATTTTTACAATTTCTCTTGAAAAACTATTAAGTCTGAAGTTCAGATTAAGAAATATGAACCTTAGAAATATGTTAAGAATATGCATTGTCTTTCCTCTTTTGTCTATTTCTTCTATGAATGTATTTAAATAGAACAAATTTTTTATATGTTATAGTTATATAACAACTTGAATATGTATTTTTAATTTATTACATATGTTATCAGTTTTTATTATATTAAAGATTTTTGTTACTACTGTGTAATAAAAGAAGTTTAGTGAATCAAAGAGTAATGTGACTTGCAATGGTTGAAAATATGTTAGATAACAGTGTGGTGACAGAGATAAACATAATAAACATTTTTGAATGTGAATTAGTGAAGTGTATGTTTATAACATCTCTCGTCATTAAACACAATTTTCTGTTTAAATATTTTTAAATAATAGAAATTCACTTAACAATTTTTTTTTGGTACATTACTTATAAAATATTCAACAATTACGTTTTTTTTTTTCCATTATTTAAATTGAAATTAAACAAGGTAGTTTATTAGCTTATCTTATTATTTACATGTAAATGGATTTTATTTTTCTAGTTATTTTCATATTGTTTATATTTTTTAACAATGACCAATCAAAAGTCCTAAATAGACTTTGTTTACAAGTTTGTATCTTTTTGTTAGACAATAACTTCTTGAATCACCTCTTTTAAAACTATGTAAACTGTATAAATATGTACATAATTTACTACTTTAACCAATGTTAATATAATTTTTTGAGATTTCATAATTGTTGTATTAACCATTTACCTGTATTTTTATGTTACTCACAGTAACAAATGTACCTAAAGAGCAACAGTTAGAAAGTGGCGGCGACGAGTTGGCGGAGGTGTCATGGCGTCACCAACAGCAACCCTCATATGCGCCACCAATCTCGTCTGCAGCCGATCCCTACAGCGCGGCAGGTAGGTACATAAATTTAAATTTTCTTATTTATGTTTGATAATGTAGTGTTTTATATTTTTCTTAAAAATTATCATTTTAATATACTTATCACAGATTTTTTGTTTTTTCTTTAATGTTTTAAAATTTTTCATCAAGATTCAAATGCCTACTGTTTACAACAAATTTATAAAGCATTGAATAATATGATACACAAATAACGACAATTAGGATGTTTTTTCCACAATGAACTAAGTAATTAAAATTCAAACTACAACAAGATGGGTAAATAAGTTTTGCACAACACAAGAGTTCGGCGGGTTGATAAAGCTAAAATGTTTAAAGTATTGGGATGAATAAAACATTTGTGCCAAAATGATCATTCTTTAATCTTAAGGCCATTAATTTTCCATTTAAATTATCTATCCATTCTCAGCATACCACGTCATCTAGTCTGCAGAACTGTAGGTCTTCTTCATACTAAATTAATATTCATATCATCCTTAATTTGTTTCTTTGTGACTTTCAGGTTATTATGGCACAACAGCACTTCCTTATCAAGCTTTTGGAGTTGGGGATGGTACATGGTCCACCAATGGAACAGACCCAATGACATTCCTTGGAGGATACAATCCTCACGATTCTTATGGAATAGATGGTAGCTAGTATTAATGCAAATTAAAGGATTAAATATTTTTTGCTGTTTTGAATACTAATTATTGCTTTAAAAAGCTGTGCTTAATTTTAAAATTAACTTATACATTGTAATGTTTCAGGTGTATTTGGTCCTTCAACTACACCTTTTTCAACAGCTGCATTTGGGCAACCAGCTTCAACCTTTAATTATTTCCATGGAAATGGTGATTACTCTACTTGGGGTCAATTAGGCAGAGCAAAACAGTATGATGATTATTACAGGGCTGATGGTTTATATGTACCTGATGGCATCAAGGCCGTTGACACTGGTGTACAGGCTCTCTCGCTTGGGGAGCACAAAACCGATAAAGAGCGTGTTGCGGAACTCAAAGACGTTTCAAGTGGATCGCAACCCAAAAAGATGACATGGGCTTCCATCGCCAGCCAACCGGCGAAACCAGCCCCTGCCTCCCAAACAGGAGGATTGAAAAAGAAAGGCCCGGGTATGCCCCCGCCGCCGATAGTGCCCGGTAAACATAATATGGATATAAGCACATGGGATGCGGGAAAGAGTGCTCCCGTTGTAACTGTACCGCCTCCAATGCCACTGCAACAGCCTCCGGTGCCGGCACCGCTGCCTATGCCTGCACCGGCACCAGCACCAGCGCCAGCTCCTGCACCGGCACCTTTGCAAAGAGGACCGCCTCCTCAACATCAGCCCCTTCAGGCCTGGGCACACGCTCCTCGAGCTCCTCCTCCACATCAACCCCGTCCTTCTTTACCTACTCCATCTATTCCTCCACTCCCAGTCATTGCAACTCCCGCACCGATTCCACATCCTGTACTCGATGAACTCCGTGTGAAAAACGACTACAATCCAAAAGAGTTTGACCTGAGTGCTCAGCAGGCCCGATTCTTCGTAATTAAATCTTATTCCGAAGATGATATACATCGCAGCATAAAATACGAAATATGGTGCAGCACCGAACATGGCAACAAACGTCTCGATTCTGCATACCGTGAACGTGAGAGAGAAGGTGGGGCCGTTTACCTCTTTTTCTCGGTGAATGGCAGTGGTCACTTTTGCGGTATGGCTCGTATGACCAGTGCTGTTGATTACAACTCTAATTCTAATGTGTGGTCGCAGGACAAGTGGAAGGGGCAATTCCGTGTCAGATGGATATATGTAAAGGATGTTCCAAATGTGGAGCTCCGTTACATCAAATTAGAAAATAATGAAAACAAGCCAGTGACAAACTCTCGCGACACACAGGAAGTGCCCCATGCAAAGGGGCTGCAGGTGCTACGAATAATGCATAGTTACTGCCATTCGACCTCAATTTTCGATGATTTCATTCATTACGAAAGACGTCAAGAGGAAGAGGATTCGCGAAAAGTGCCTCATCATACGCAGGACAATAATCGTGAGGATCATGACGGTGGACGTGGGTATAGAGGTTATCGTGATTATCGTGATCATCGAGATGGGCGCGACGGCCGCGAAGGACGTGATCATCGCGATAATCGCGATTCGAGGGATCATCGTGACGGTCGCGAGCCGCGGGACCACCGCGACCCCAGGGACATTCGCGACCCACGCGACCATCGCGACACACGGGATATTCGCGGCGATCATGGCTACCGTGACCGCGATTCTAGTTATAGATCCCATCATAACAAGGTTGGTTACATTACTTTTTAAACTATTGGAGCTTAATATTGCCCTTAAATTCACATGGTGTTAAGATTTAGTGAGGAGATATCCCCTCACTATATCTTAACTAACACTAAAGTGTGCCTGCTCAGATTACTCAGAATATTTGACCCCAGAATGAAACCAGACGTTACAGAATAGGTTCTTAGGTTCAGCACCTTGGAAATAAATTACTTTGTTCAATTATCATAAGAGATGCTCATAAATATAATATTGTTATTGGTTACAGGATAGAGATGGAACGCGTGGCCGCGGGCGCCTGCGCAACTGATTATATATGATGTGTGAGAACAATTTAAGGACTGGCTTCTCTCCATAGATAAATAGTAATCAAACAATTGGTACGCATAATAATCCATATGTATGAATATAAACATACAGATAAAGGAATCAATGCTGTATTATTGCGACCAATTGCACTCTATTAAAGAATTATGTACACACACATATATATATATATATAAATAAAAATAGAATATTGATTGTTTTGAACAGTGCTTTACTAAAAAAACTGTCAACAAATTAAAATGTGCTAAATAATATACTGGATGAACGTTTTATTACAAACGGCTAGTGAACATTAATTATCAATAAATTGTCATGTGTTGATTCCATGCACATGAATTCAAGTGAAATTGTGGACTTAGTTTAAATTTGTGGACTAAATCAATTATAAATGATAGTAATTTTATAACTAAAAATTCTGTGGTGAGAGGAGTTTGATCCTTTGATTTAAGGAGTGGGTGAAGTTAACATCGTTGCATTACGTCGCTGAGTGTAGTGTTAGAACAATCCCGCATTCATCAGTGTCGGAAATGTTATGGAAAACGTTAGTAGTTTATACCTGTGGAGACTTGTATAACTTTTATATTACATTTAAATTGTATTCACATGAGGTGTGTGGACATTTTATATAAATTTTTTTAATTCTAATGTGGATGAATTCTCTCGTGGCATTGACTTTTAATTGTACTTACAGATGCTATTTGAATTTGTGTCACAGATCTTTATGAAGTAACTAAATCATCATGTATCCAAATAAGGCAAAGTTAAATATTAATTTTATGTCAACTAGAAGTTAAACAAGATTGGGTTGTTCATTGTTGATTCATATTAAATGTACATAAATATACATACGTTTTCTAAAATAATGCTATAGTATTTTATATTTTTAAGTGCAAAAACAGTGTAACGAGAGAAAATTGATAAATGATGTTTTCATTCAAACATTAACAGATTTGTTTATTGTCTTGTATTTCCCCCCACCTTGTTTTAAAAGTGCCTTTTCTTTTATGGTTTTTAAAAACGATTAGTTTTATTTAGCTCTAGTGCCACATTATAACACTATTTTTATTTTAAATAGTTATTAATATGTGGATGCTATTCTGCATTTTCTTTATTCAAATTATTAATTTAGATGCTCATTTCTTAGAAGTAATTGTTCCTTGCAAACATCTTGCCTCAGGAACATGTTTATAACGGAAAATCAAATTGTAAGAGTTTCATAAGTAAATGTTGATTTCTCTATGTGTGATTAGTTGTGTTTAATTTTTAGTAATCAACCACATTTTGCAAAAATTATGTCGGACTTATATAGAGTTCAACCTATATTCTATTAAAGCCTGTCATAGACATTAACTATTATTTTTTTTACAACCTGTACCTTTTTCTTTTTCATTGTACAATCTTATTAGTGAAATTCCCGTTAATAGAAGTATCGCCTAACCTTAATCAGGTGGTTTCCTAAATAAAACTACATCTTCAAAATCTGCTACAACACTCCAAATTGTGTTATCCACATTCTTAATGGATACGAAGTAATGAGAAAACAAAAAAATAATCATTTATCCAAATGTCTATTAGACCATATTAGACACATTTTTCTTACTCATCTTTTACATATTGTATGAAATTAAAATTTGAAAATGGACTTATCCTATACAAAGGGGAGTTAACAAGTAAATCAGAATATCTCTCATTTATCTCCTGTACTTTATTTGTTACATTTTAATGTTTTGGCCTTACATCTTAAAAAGTTTGTCGACGTTTGACCTTCACAATTGCTTAAATCTTAACAGATTGCACTGTCAAAAAGTAATGTTGGCATTAAAATCTTTTGTGTGGGAAGACTGATAGTAACTAATATAAAATAAATCTGAACGTTGTAACTGGGATCTTTAAGATAAGAAACGAAGCAAGCAATGTTCGATTGGTGGTGGTAAGTTATGAGGGGGAACTACCTTTAGTTATCTGTTCCTCCATACTATCTTGGTCACCTTACGGTAATTTCTTTGGTTTATTAAGTCTTATTTAGTAATTAAACTATATCTTTTCATACCAAGATAATTTATTATTCTTGAAATTTGGAGGTAAAAACAGAATTACAACTATACTCTTAAATAGTTTTAGACGAGAGTAATATTTTATGCGAAAGGCATAATAATTACAGTAAAATCATTAAACATTAATTACCATAGCTAAAACAAACTGGTCCAATTTTGAAATTTATACGTGCGTCTAAACATAACCGTAACTAGCCATATATATTAAGTACAGTAAACATCAAAAGTTATGACGTATTAATTTTGATTAATATTTTATAAAGTACCTTTATATAATATATATTAATAATGATATTAAACAATATTTATTTCCAACATAATAAAGAATATTTGTGAATGTTATTATAAGTCTGGAACAGTAATATCGTTGGATTACTTTCAACAAATTGCATAGATTTTTAATGAAAATAGAAGTTTTATTTTTTTTTATTGGTCTAATCGAATTTTGCAGTTAATTTAAAAACTTAGACAAATATGTCATTGTCAAAATTGTTTCTGGACGAACGCGAAGTTATCATGAACAAAATAATAATTATCTTTTGTTTAGTGTTTATAAAGAACAATTATATATTATTTCATAAATTAATAAGTATCAATCAAATTAAAAATTATGATATAAGTAATACAAACTGGTGCGAAAAATCTTTAATACTGTGAAGTTCATTGATATGTTTATTTCGTCTTGGTCCTGTCATTTTGTTAGAGGTAGTGTTACCGGCTCACACTCTAGTTTTGGCCTTGGATGTAGCACAACGTAATATTTGTGCAAAAGCGAACGAAACAAAACAATGATATCGAACTCGTATCTTTCTCCTCTAATAAAGAGACGATAATATAAACATGAACTTTTTATTAATTTTTAATTAATGGACTAAATGCTCTTCAATACAGTAATATGATTTTTAAAATTATTGTGGGGTGAAGATAATTTTATAAAAATGAGACATGCAATCAACCGAAATGCAAAAAAGTGTATCAGTGCAAGTAGATAGTGATTTCGCTCTTTTTCTGCCCAGTGGTGCCTACGAAATTAAAAAAATGGAGCCAAGATCGAAGTTACGAAAAGTAATACTGTTTTGTTTACTACTTTCACTGTTTGGAATGGTGGCATTTGGATATTTCTGCCCTGATCAAGTGAGTTCTGAATATTGTAATTGAACAATTTTAATTACTGTACATGTGTTTATTGTATGTGATTGATTTTTTATAAAAATTACCTTTAATAAATATGACATATTAAAAGTATTTCCCCTATGTCAATAATGATCATAGAAAACTACCACATAGTATAGTTTTATGTAGACCTATTAAATGTTGCAAAGAAAAGCAAAATGTAAAATCATAGTCATGTAAAAATTTCAGATTGGAATATAAAATATAATGTTTGTATATTCTTTTTGCAAATTTATGGTGTTGGTAATTTCAGTAACAACCATACATGTTTATATGGTATAGTTTTACCATAGCAGAAAAAAAATTTTTTTTGACTGTAACTGCTTAATTATTTTTCTTAGAATTACATTTCAGTATACTTTAGTAAAAGTGGTAGTATTGATTAATAAAAGTTTATAATTGCTGTATTTTTTCACCAAATGAAAAGTTAAGAGACATAGTTAAAGTTAATATTATCTCAGGTGATAGTTTATCAGTAACAACATACTGTATTCTTCTTTATTTGATATGTAGAGAAATGTTTAAGATCTGAAGAATTATTTTATAAGTGTTTAAAGGACCAAGTTGCTGTATGTTGCCTAAGCTATTGCGACCTGTACACTTACAGGCTGGTCGTAATCGCTTAGGCAACATGGCTGTGAATATTTAAACCCCAAAAGTAATTGTATTACAAACATCTGAAACTATTCAAGAAAATAATCTATTAAGTATAACTTAATCTGGGAACATAAATTTTTTTATGCATAAATGCTGTAGCTTATATAGCATGCGCCAGTGATAACAGCACTAGCAAATTTAAAGGACCAATTATTTAAGATTGTTTTAATCACTGAGACATTTTGAAATTTTCTGTTTAAGTTAAACAACAATCATAATATATTCATATTGCTTTCTGAATTTTTATAGTATGGTTATTTTTTATAGTTAGTATCTTTTCATCTTCATTATTTCATAATTTTGATGATGAATTACTACATTGTATAGTTTTTAAAAATCAAAACTTTTATTCTTCCTTTATTGTTTATAAAAGTTATAAGTAGTGTTTATAACATGAAGATATGTTTCATCGGAATGGTAATATATAATGCAACCCTTGGTCTTAGTTTATAACGAGCATCAGCCAAAAATAACCAATTATATATTTTATAAAAAAACCTAATCAGGTCAAACACAACAAGAACAATTAATTTATGCAACTGCTTAAATACGTTTTTTTTTTTAATTTAATGTGTCAAGTGAAATAGTTACCAAAAAAAAAAAATGTGCAAGTATTTTTTAAATTTCGAAAATATTTCACACAGGCTTTAAAAAACGTTACTAGCATCAGAATTAATCAGCGGGCCTATTTAACCGAGCCTCTCGCAGTCGCGGCTTGTCGACTCCACTAATTAAAGAGGGTAGCAGCCATGCAAGTGGCTTTCATTTGTTTTTGCGTTCTGAACCAGCTGGCGGGGCGGCAAAAAGCGGCACCTCGCCCTCCGTGTAGCCAGTGCAGCGCCAGCTAGCCTAGCGAAAAGCATACAAGTTACTATCGACTGAGCGCGCGTTCACTCATTTACAAGAGTTGTTCACACTCGCGCAAACCGCTATCCGTTGTTTTTAATATGAATATTTATGTAACAAGTAATTTTGTATTAAATATGTTACATATAAAGAAGTAAAGAAGTAGGCCTAGAGATAAATATAAGCAAAACTAAAATGATGACTAACTCACTGCCTGTGGACATA
>DWLS01001567.1:0-21180 GCA_018246255.1 Pachliopta kotzebuea | reverse complement strand
TACAGGAAATCAATATCAGGTAAGTAGGGGGTCTACACAACACGGAAAAACATGGCAAGGGGTCTACGACACAAAAAGTTTGGGGAACTCTGCTTTATACGCTAATGTTGATTTAATATCTGTCGTCCATATAAATACATGGCAACATATTATTACTATAAATAACTCATAATAGTGTGTTTACATGATAAATTACTACTTTATCGAAGTCATTTAAATGATTAGCAACGCCTTTATTTGATTTGTCGCGGTTGTCATATTAATACCTTGATAATAGTTTGAAAAATATTAATGTTTCATATGAAAGTTATATATGGAAAAAAAATTACAAATTTTTATAACAATCCTTTTGTAGGCGGACATGCAAATTTTACAAACTGAAGTTCACGTTAATTCAGAACTATATAAATATATTTTATTAGCGCAGCAATGCTTCTCGGTATTAGCGCAAGCGTATCATTTTCTGGGAATTGTTAAAATACGAGAAATTCGCAAAACTGATATGTTTTAAAATTTTACATAGAAAATCACTGGATGTGGCATTCAGCTTCAAAGATAACGTTAATTAATTTTTAATGGTATTCAGATAAAGGGTCAATTTAATTTTGTATGTAAGGTAGCTAAAATCAAATTGATGTGAATTAACTGGTGGTACGTCTCTTTTGCTGGAGACCGTCTAGGTCCGTCTACCACAGCTGCTCCTATTGCAACCACCCAATAGTTATATATATAATACAATATATATTATCTACCCTCTATCTGAGTACTGTCTTGAATTGTAGTAGATCTCTTTTGCGGGAAACGGTCTAAGTAGATACCGCCGCAGCTCTTACTTCTACCGGCAAATAGTAAAATGCAAACAATTCTGTTATACAGTTTGAAGGGTGCTGTATGCTAGTGAAATTACTGGGGTAAAGAGATTTAACATCTTACGTCTCAAGGCGTCTAGCACAATGTCATGCTGTGTATATCATCTTAACTCGCGCCACTTTAATGGTAGGCGTATCATTCACCATCATGTGAACGTTTTGTTCGTCTCATCGTTGATTAAAAGAAAAATTAGCGGTAGAAGTAGGAGCTGCTGTGGTAGCTACTTAGACGGTTTCTGGCAACAGAGATCTACCACAATAGAAGACAGAACTCAAATAAAAGGAGGATAATGTATATTGTATAACATTTACAAAACATACATATATGTAGACAAATAGAGAAATGGTAATTTGTAGAAGTCTTTTAGTTGGCAAGACTTAAAAACTGTGGATCGATTGATTATATACAAAATCGACGAACTATACACAAATTTGTTCTCTTATCAGAGGTTAACGACTCAGATTGTTTTAATTAAAAATCCGTTGTTAATTAGAACTAATATTAGTAAATGTCATTGATTATTATCTAAATGTTATTTTAATAAGTTTGATTTTTCTTATATATTTTTTTTTAAATTATCTATATAGACAAAGTTAAAACAAAATGAAGTCAAAACGTCAAAACGCCTTGTGTGGCTGTGAAAACTTCGGAATTCTCTGAATGCAAACAAACTACTATTTTTAGTTCTTTTTAAATATTTGTATAATCATTAATGTGTCATATAAAAAAATTATATATAGTATTTACATTTCAGTTGAGATTTTTCCATTAACATATTTAACAACATTGCTGTTAAGTTTTCGTTGGCGTATCACTCGTAAGGTTACTTCAAACCAGCTTGCTTTACTATAACCCTTTTATTGCCTATTTTCTGTCATAAATATTACTGTATGCCGGTATGTACTCGTATATGCATGCAACAATACGCTTTCTCATAACATTGTGGTGCTAGTTAAGATGGTATAAACAGCACCACATCGCGCTCGTCACCTTGATACGTAAAATATTAAATATCGTTACACCAGTAATTTTACTAGCTTACAACACCCTTCAAACGGGAACACAATAATGTTAGCATATTATTATTTGGCGGTAGAAATAAGAACTGCGGTGATACTTATGTACCTAGACGCTCTCTGCCAACAGAAACCTACCATCAGTAAAATTTCTACAGCGAATAACTATTTCTAAATCACTTAACTGAAATACTGATTTCAAATAAGGTCTCAAGGACTTAAAAACAATATTTCAATATTTTCACATAGTTTTATATCAAACAGCTTGTTCTAATTTATAGGAACATATGGATTTTACGTTCCCATGTCCGAGATGTGATGACTTGGGTAGCCCCGCATTTACATACTGCACACATGTTTTTTCCGGCCTATGACAAATCTTTTGTCTATATTAAATTTAATTCATTTATTTCGTTTTACTGCTATAGTTACTTGTAGTAAATTCCAATTTATACGTGAAGTAATAAATCACCGTTAATTTTACCTGAAACTGTATATAACTGTTTCTTTATAATTTGTACTATCTTCATAATCTGTTGTCAACAACGTAATTCTTTCTGCTGTCTAAATATATAAATGTAACGTTCAATTCAATTCTTGGGTTTATCGCTAACTATAATGGTCTGAACTATCGAAAAATTAATTGTCACTTAATACTAAGTGTAACTATTGTAAATAAAAAAATGTTATTAATATGTCACACAAATATTTGACGAAGTATGTTGTATTAAAAGTCTATGAACGATAAAAATTCTCCATTAGTTAAATAAAGATCTTTTTATTTATTTATTTTTGTTTTAATTCCCAATAATATATGTTAATTTATAACTTGATTGATTTTAATTTTTTTTTAATAAATTAATACTTTCTTTGGATGAACAGGATTGAAAGGGAAGGCTGATTTACGATCATTTTCACATTTAAGTTTGGCTCGATAAGTATATATTTACAATATAGACATTTTTATTTGGATACACAAATCATTATTTAGAAATAAAAAGGTTCAAATAAGTTTAGAGCTATGGTAATGTTGATGTCATTGGCAAAATAAAATTAATAAGTTATTAAACTCAAAATTAAAAACAAGCCAAGTAAAAGAGACTATATTACTTAAGTAAACTTTAACCGTTAACTAAATTTGCAAGAGTATGAACAAAAGTATTAATTATATACACACTCCATTACACCCTTTTTAAAAATAGTAAAAAAAAATTAATGACATAAATCAATGTTATAAACATTTATTATTTTTCGTTAGTATCTTAATAATGTACAATTTCTCCCAAAAATTTTATTTTTTACCTTTCTTATTTGACCCTTTGCATCTATTTACGAATTTGGTGGTAGAAAATGCCTAAAGGATCAGTAATAATTTTTTTTGTTATTCCCATAAAGTTGTATAAATGTTGTTCAACAAACAAATAACAACAAAGAGAATACTTATTTAATATAACTATACAATATGAAACTGAGTTTACGATAGTTAAAAATTAAATTGAACCTGGTCTCCAGATTGATAGTTATGATTTTAATTATTTTATGGAAACAAGAAGCAAATTATTTATTAACTATCACTGAATTAGTGAATATTTAAATTTGCTAAAGACGTTGATTTTTTTATAAATAGGAACAATCTAATAAAAATAATTCAACACGTGGATTGCCCAAACTCGTCGTTATTTACGTCTAACAGCTGCCTCATTTAGCTGGCATTGACATTAAAGTTATTCAACTTAGTAAAGTTAAGTAACTTATCACCTTGCTCTATTTATATTCGCTTCATTTTTTAATAAAGAGAAGGATCAAAAAATAAACAAATATATATTTGTTTGTTGCTGTTGTTAATAATTAAGAAAAACAGGTTCGAATTTGACGCAACCTGAGCCTGAAGTTGGTAATCCCGCTATTTAAAACAAAGTCTTTGGCTTTAATGAAAAAGGAAGGAACAAGAATCTCAGGTCCAGCTCCAGGCTTATAATATTTACGTGGATCGATAGCTAACCATGTCAAGGTGGACGGACATGCCGTTTACAAATCAGCATGTAGCAAATGAATCGGCGTATAATTAATACGTGTGCGTTATTAAGCGCACTGAAGAAAGTGACCGGCGACTTTTACTTTTTAAGTAACGCCCGGAACCGAGCTGAGACATAAGTTACTAGCGCAAAGGTCACTCTTTTTAAAAATCAAGGATTTATTATAAAAAAAAAATAAAAACCCACCAGCGAAATCCAAATAGCACAACTGTATAACCACGCCATCGTTAATTATTGTTTATACAAAGACATGTCCCGGCCTATGCTCGTATCCCGACAACACTACACGCGATGTATAAGTATCACCATATTTAAATACTGTAAACACATGACTACGTTATATATTTATTTCCATTCCCGTTTGGTTGCGAAGTGGTGGTCACCACACCGAGAACACTTACACGTTTAACCTAGACGACGTCTGTGCGACGACTGGCCGCGATAGCCGGCGCTGCGTCACATCCACTCATGTTGTCCAGTGTAATGAGACCTGCTACTATGTTAGTGATTTTTGCGACTGGTTAAACTTTCTTAATATTTGAAAGTCACAATAGGTCTCGTTACAATGGTCATTACATTTCGCATTATAATGTGTACACCGGTACGTCACGTTCAAGTTCATAGATCAATCTTTGTTTAGTGTTTTGTGATGGCGACAGGGATTAAAGTTATTGATATATAAAATTATAGTATACATTTGGTATTCACAATTCGCATTAGTGATATTTTATGCGACGACAACCAGGACGTTCACCTGATGGTGATACGCCGATAACAATATGGCGTTATATACACTGTACTATATTATGTTCCTTTGAGCTACATCTTGTTACCGTAGTAATGTAATTAGATGCAACGTCTTTTAAAGCGAAATGTTTGCACACTATCGTTAGGATTAAATACGAGCTTCGATGTTACCTGTCTAGACGGTCTCCAGCATCAACGACGTATCATCAGTATTTATATCCGTTGTTCAACTTTGTTTCATAGAATTCCAGAGTCAAAGGAACACATTTTTATAATTTAACTGTGACAAATGTATGTTTACAAGAATTTGCGGCCGAGGTGCTCATCCTTAATGGAAAGTGCAAAGCTCTAAATTCTATAAAATTCTTTGATGTCTATGATATTTGATTTCTTCTTCATCAACCGATAGACCTCTGCTGGACATATGTTTACTCCAATAATAAGATTTGGGCCGTCTCTGCTGCCCAATGCTGCCTGGTGGTTTATTAATTAGCAGGGTTTAGGTTATTAATTATATAATCGAAAAGTAAAATCGTATAAAATTAATTATATAATCGTAAAGGTTATTAATATATAATAATTATAAAAATATAATAATATCTAGGTTATTAATTAGCAGGCACCCTATACGAATTTGATTTTTTACAAGACTTTAACAAAGTTTTAGTTTATTAGGGTCTAGTTCCAAAAATTTTTTCACAAAAATTGCCAGATTGTGATTCAAAAATCGTTGAATTAAATTAAGGAGGTACTTTAAGCTGTTCTTCAAATAGAGTGATAAAATTTCTTCGTGACTAACAATGTTAGCAATGTATTATTGTTAATGTTTCTTAGGATTTCAAAACAAATGATATATAGATAGTTGTCCGTAGCTTTACTCACTAATTCATAAAGTTAGTATCTAATTTATGCATCGATAAACTAATTAAATGATTACCAAGAGTATAACATTTATGTTTAATTGATGACGCCATTATAAAAACGTGTTTCACGATCCATAGTAACAATCGATTAATATAATTGCGAATTATCATAATTGCAATATTTATTTTTATGCTGCTAAATATTATTAATAATTATATATTAAACCTAATGTTTATAATACAAGCGACGTTTTGCAAGCATTTACGTGGATGAGCAAAGTTAAAAAGATTCGTTTTACCTAAGTTAAATATCTCAATGAAATCTGTTGATATTTTCTAGGTTTTTAATTCGATTATTAAGATTGCACTAAGGATTATTAATTAAGGATATTCTAATGAAGTTGAAAACTTTTGATTTGTATATTTCGTCTGGTTTATGCTATCAGATAAGCTACGTATATAAGATTTGAAACACACATTATGTATTCATTACATGATCATCAGCTGATAGACTTTCATTGTTGGAGATCTTATCTCATTTCGGACTTGCGTTGTTCATACATAAATTTTGTATTGTAAGTTTTTTTTTTATTCAATGTCTGTGATGCTAGTTTTTTTTGTTTAAATTTTGATGATCACCATTAATGAACGCTACATTTGCCCCGCAATCAAATATCCATTACGATGTAGTTTCTTAAAAAAAAATGTAATGTTATGATCTAATTTATGTTGGGTATTTCATACAATTTGTTGAATGAAATATGATACAGGGAATTAATTAATTTATATAATCATCGCAGTATAATTAATTGAAGTTCGCCGGACGACTCCGAGCCAGACCCAGGACCGACCTTTGGTAGATTATTTTGATAAAAGGTGACATTCCGGGTGGTGCTTTGTTATCTCTGGTGAATGTATCCAACAACGGTCTGCTGATTATTTGTTTATTTAACCCATTTTTATTTTGAAAATAGGCATAATTTACCATTAAATAATTATTCATTTAATTAATTCTGTGTACTATTTACTATAAATATTAAAATGTTGAAATATTATTCGCCTTTTATCATTTAGTCATACCATTGTTTTGACTGTCATAATAAATTTCAATTTTATTATCGTCCTAAGTTTTCCATTGCATTCTTTTGTATGTATTATATTGATATTGTGCAGGTTGTTGACTGTGTTTTTTTTTAAGACAAAACTTGTTATTCCGATAATTGGTAATAATTGAATTAATTAACATTACAACATCAAAAAGAAACCGTGATATCTCAGTTTGTTTGACAATCGTGCACGCTGTATGTTTCGAAAAGGCAAGGGTTCGATGTCCACTAAACTTAAGCTTCAGGTAAAAGAAATTAACATGTTCTTCAAAACTATAGCTTTCATAGACTTAACTAGGGTGGTGGATATAAGTCCGGACTCTCATAAAGAGGTCTCAATTCCCAGCAGTGGTACCCTTTTTTTATGCGATGTCCTTCGTCTTGTGGGCAAGGGCCTTTTGTTTATCATTTGTCTTTCCTAATAATCGCATTCTTTCATCATACTTTCTTTCACTTCTTTTTTACTTATATATTTGTCTTTTTTCTGTCTCTTCCATACATCTCTCTGACCAAGTTCGCCGCATTCTTATCCTTTTTCTCCATATACATTTTATTATCAATTTCGTTTTCTGACATTATTTTCAATCATTCATGTTCTTAAACTTTTTTGTCATAGTTTTATTTTTCTTCATATATCCTCTTTTTAGGTTTGTTCTTACTTAACCCAAAATTACATTTCACTGTATTTATTTACAATTTTAGGGACATGTTTTGTTCTTTTTTATAGTTTTTTTTATCACAACTCTATAGTATTTAATAAATATGCGGCGACTTTCGTCTTTACTAATGCTACCAACATTAATTCTTTTGTCCAGATCAGCTGCGGTGTCAATAAGAGATCTATTTATTATACATCGTCGATTAGTAAACATGAATTGTTAATTATCTAAGTACAAATATGTTAAGAAAGGTAAACGCTAAAAATAAATGTAATTGCCTTAAAAATGTTGAATGAAAAACTAATTGGTCTATTTGTTATTTCAATAATTGAATTTGTGTACACATAACTTTTGATTTTTACTTATCGTCATTAGCCTACTGTTGGAAATAAGCGGAAGCAAAATCTTTTATTACTTAGCTTTAGTCTTTTAGTCTACTGTACTCAATCGGCTTTTCACATATACACCAATCATTAACTAAATAACAAGATTTTAGCGAAAGTTGATCGGTTCCCTCGTTCGCTTCATCATTAGTTGATAGTCGTCCCCTGCTGAACATTGGCCTCCTTCAAGAGTGAGGGGATTTGGGCCGTCTCTCTCCACCCTGGCCCAATGCAACCCGCATTGGGCATTGGTGGGAATCCAGAGCTTCGTTTGTTGATTCGCAGGGTGTACCACGAGCAGAGCTTGGTTTGAGTCCTGTGAGAATTTGTATGGGATCGCTTGCACCGCTTCGTTTGTTTACTTTATAAAAAAAATTACTTCACATGACAATCACATTATGTGATGCTAAAAAATTGTTTGTATAATGTTTACATATTGTCGTATTACTAGTAACTACAATAACCTCAATCGGCTACCGGTTTTGCTCCCAAAGGACAACGACCTTTCACTTTTCGATTATTTTTCACTTTTCCTCATTGTTCCTTGAGTGTTCTGAGAAACTTTTGTATTACTGTCTCCTGAATTAACGTTTTACGTATAAACTTCAAAGATAACATGATTTTAATACTTGACAGCTACGGATACTTTAATTTTGTTTTAATACAGTCAATAATAATTTCCAAATTATTATGTTGCGGCAAATGTCCGGTGACCTCTTGTAACAGATCTGTGAGGATATTTTTAAAAAAAGCCTTTGTCTTACAGTAAATATCAAATGACGATGATGTTATGAAATTCAAACAAGTATACATGATGATGATGCTATTATAAATCTGCGGTATCTGCTCCGTATTAGAAGTCGTAACTACATCACAAAAAAAAAATTAATAGCGTATTGTTTTCTACGTCATCACGAAGACAAATTGCGATTTGCAAATAAAGATCACGAATACGAAATATTTGCATTAATTTGAACAAAAGTTGTGTAAATATATTAACAATTAGTTTACAATAAGGAAATAACGAAGATAATCTATAAGATAGTTAAGCGAATTAAGTAAAGTTTTTACTAAAGTGTAAAATACATTAAAAATTACATTTTTGTGAATGATTCGCCATTGTTATATTGGAATAAAGGAAAAATCATTGTTTTGTCATCGTCATTGCCATCATTGTGGCCTATTGTATTTGTTGTATGCAATTTGTATATATTTTAACCTTCGTATTTCTCCGACTCGTAGCGCTGGAAGAATTCACTTTTAGCGATAAGACAAGCCATTACGCATAAAATTGTATGACTTGGATACATATAGTAAATTACTTGTTTTACTATTGTGTAAAAAAAGTTTACTGTATCATCAATCTGTTCTAAAATGTGTGTTTATAGCAACGAATTTACCTTTGTTAGTGATGATAAGCTTTTGACGTGAAAGTCAATCTATGTAGAGGTCTGCAGATTGGATCGCTGCTGCCAAATTTTGGGCATAGATTACTGTGTTTCGATTTAATAGTAAGTAAGAAAGCTTAAGTAGATGAGAAAGATCGATGGCACAAAGAAGTCATTACCAGATAATATCAAGAGGGACACACAGCCAATTTACTTACCACGCAATGGAGGAAGATTCACAGCAACAGTGTTTAATCTTCTCTGGTTGAATGGATATACGGAGAAGAAGAAAGAGGCTTAAGGAAGCAATCTTGTATCTCAATGCAATGAGCGCAATGAAAATTAGTGTTTGTTATACTAATAGCACAGAGTTATAGGTAGCAACTAATTTCAAATAAACAGGTTGTTCGTTTCATCATTTCAAGGACTAAAAAAACTTTATTAGTTCGCAGCTTGTAAGCAAGAATGCTTGTTTAAACAAATATATAAATATAATATAGTTATACACGTGCTTGTATACTGATTCCCAAAGTTCATGAATAACCCGGAGTTATTGTTGAACTGGCTGTATACATAGTGTTGATTTTGACGTGTATCTGTCAAATATAAACCGCGGTTAAAATGCGTAATGTAAATATTTTAACGACGCATGAGAGCAACTCATATAATTGATTGATTTTGCTTACTTAATATATTTGTGATATAAAAAATCAGCTTTGACGTAGGTCAGAAAGTTACTGGAAACAATTCCGTTCTTCAGCTTTAAGTGTATCGTTACCGACTAAGTGAACTACAATGGTCTTACACTATAAACTACACTGGTTTTATTTCTTTTTTCAGTGACCTCTGACCTTAATTAGGTTGCATGAAGCTGCTGGATGCGAGAAGCACAAAGGTGATTAGTATGGAGATCTTTGAGGGAGGTTTAAGCTCTCCAGTGAGCGTTTGCTTTCTTATAACGTTAGTTGACCTTAGTTCTACATGAAGTTGGATAACAATAGGCCTAAAGACAGAGATAGGTACTCGCTCAGAATTATGACCTGAGTAATTTCGTTTTGGCGGCAAACTGACAATATGAAGGTGGAAACTTAGAGATGAGTACTCTATTACTATTCAAAGTTGACTTTACATATTTAGCAACCGTCGGCGGTCGAATGTAGTTAGAAATGGAGAAGTTTGAATCTCTTGGCATTGTCACAATGAATTTTTTCTCTTTAAAATTAAAAAGGTTTTGTCATATATATGTATTGTAATATGATATGTGAGTGAAAGTTTGCTAATCTCGCATACGCAAACAAGTTTTGCTCTCGCCGATTAATACGAGAGTTTGCGCGGCGCGAGTATATAATCGAAAGTAGATTTTCTATATAACAATATATAAAACTAGACTATTGGTTGAGATGTCAAGAGCTTTTGCATCAACAGCAACCGTTTGGTGCCCACCGTTGGGCATTGACCGATCACAATCTCCACGTACTGTATTCAGTGTAAGTGCTGTTATTTTTTAATCATCAAAATAGTTTAGTCTATTACACAAGGTTATAATTATTTAGTTTCAGTTTTAGTATTTTTTTTATTAAATGCTTTTGGATAGAAAGATAAATGATTAAAGAAAAATTTTCTAAATTAAGTAATGTATACTAATCTCTCTTCTTTATACTTAAGAGAAAATACAAAGAACACGTTTATACACAAGTCTTTACTATGAGTAAGTTAATTGTATAGATTATAATAACGCGTAACTTATTTTCAAAAAATATCATTTGCCAAATATATCCAATTAAGCTTTTTTCTCGTATCCGTACGTGAGACTTTACACATTACATAAGTTTCGCTTTACGGGCAGTAAAAAAAATTAACTTATTAAAAAATATGTAATTGTAAAATTACCTGTTGCCTACTTGGCCCTGATGTGGAGGTCAAGTATTAACCCATTACATGCAAAAAAATTACCTATACTGACAATTATAGACAGTATAGGTAATTTGTTTTTTTAATTTAATAAAAATCAATATTAAATTTGTTAGTCTCCTCAACTATACGGTTTATATAGTACAGCTCTTAAATAACTTCAGAATGAAGTTTATCTTAAAAAATTATTTGAAAATATTTTTTTAGCGCTTAAAATCTCATCCTGTGTCAATTTTGTAAATATTCGTAGATACTGACGCGTTTGTTGTAAATACTGATAAGTTTACTTATGTTTTGATATGCTTAGAAAACATTTTTGTAGTATTTTGTTTTGTATGGAATTTAGTTGCCTTTAGGATTAGGCAATATACCAATTTTTCTTTTCGTTCACGGCATATTTTAAAATATATTTTTTTCTTTTAATCAGTTTTTATTTTATATAATTTACTTTTGTCGATAATGAAGATCTATTCGTTACCACAATAAATCATATAATGAAGTCCCCAATTGGAAGGACCTAAAATTCGTCATAATAACAATGGTATTAAATATCGTGATGTTTTTAAATAACGTTGATACTTTTTAAAATAGCTTCATAGTTAATTACCTTTAACAAGATTTCATAATTTGACTTGTAATAGACATTACTTAATATATATATATGTGATAATGTATGATGAAGCATTAATCTTTCAGGTTTTGAGCCTTGGATTCCGGATCTGCGAGCTTAGCATCCGATAAGCTGTATCCGTCGGTTGACTGGTTTAGATTGGTGATAACCTAAGCTGTCTGACAGTAAGTACTACAGAACAGGATTATGAATATTTATAACAGTTAAAAGTCTGTTTGTCTTTATTCGAAGCAAACGTTAAACTCCAGGAAGTAAAAAAAAAACTTAATCATTGCTGCATTTTTAATTATTTATATTTATCTAAAACAAATTCACATTGACTAGCATTTTGTCGTATAGAGCCAAAAAACAATAATTATTACATACTTGCACAGTTATGAAATAGAGTAAATCTAATATAATAAATAAACTAGTATTAATCTAAAGTATTGTTGTTATCTATATTCCCAAGATAACACAGATCTTGAATTAAAATTATAGTTTTATGTAGGGTTTCTTGTAAATATTTTTTATTTAACGGGCAAGAAACAAGCTTGAGAACAAGAATATAACATGTAAAGCGCGTTTGTTGTGGTTTGTTGATCAACTTGGAAATAACTCTACTTTTAAGTGGTTACAACTTATCGATGTTGACAAGCTCAGATATGACTATTGTCAAAAGAACCTCAACGAAAACGCTTTATAATGCGATGATTTTCTAAACTAAGTAAAGTTGTTAAGACATACAATCTCATGTGTCCGTGGGACGAGGTGTCGAGCACATCTGTCGCTTACCTTCAGATAAACGTTCTAATCGTCCTGTCGTTATATTCTAGACGAAAATTAATCTAGAAAGTTCGAATGCAATTTTTTTAAATGCCTTTTTTATCAACATTTCAAATATGCACTAACATTAATTACAATTATTTCGTCTAAAAATTAATAACTACAAATAATCTACGAACTTGTTTAAATATGGCTTGTTGACAACAAATTTCCTTTTTGAGTTATAAAGTAAGATCACATAAAATGTTCAAATAATAGTTAAAAAGTTTACAAAAATATGTAGTTACTTTTTAAGTACTTAAGTCATATTTAGCATGCGTAGCGTTTCCTATAAATTAATCTAAATGATAAAAGCCTTAATAAACTACATTAAATCAATCTATTGTCAGCTTGAAGAAGTATGCGCTCGTCAGATTTGGTGGTCAAAAATCGACTTATGTACCCTTTGCGAGGGTTTTGTTTGTGTTTATTTTCTTAGAGACACCAAACCTGGTTTCTATGGAGGGCGGTTTGTATTGACAAGAGCAGCAAACTGGGAGTTCAACTTCTATTTTTTCTGTCTCACTTGCCCCTTTAGCTACAAGGACTTCCCATTTGTTGTACTTCTGAACACAGAGAGTCTTAATGTCCGGAGTAAGGGGGAGAGCGTTGAAACATGCGCTGTTGGTGTTTCTGAAAAAAAATATTGTAAAAGTTCTAGAGCATGTTTTAATCTCAGGTTATTTTGCTGTTTTCAAGTAAACTGAAAAGCTTTGATAATGATTACAAAGTCAACAGTTTTCTTTTATCGAGAATGAGTCAACTCTTCTTAACCTTTCTAGAGATTAAGAACAAATGATATTGAGGGCAGCGATGAAGAAGCCCAGAACTGACTTTCGTATGTTAAATGTTGGATCAAAGCTACGCTGCTATGGCAGCACATATACAATATGAGAGTAGAAGTTAAAGAACTTTACTATAATTCAAGCTCTCTGGAATGTATTTGTTTTCGACGTAGAGTAAATTAAGTGAACTTACGTGCACGTCTCCAGACGAACTCTCTGAACGTAGTTCTCCTCAGGCGCTTGCACCACTATTCTCCATTCATCGCCACGTTTCGCACGAACTCGGTACAAAGGATCGTACTGAAAAAGGAGTGTAATCGTTATCATCTATGTAAAACTAAAAGAAGGCAGACCTGCATCTTGGTTTACTTAATTATTAAGTTTTAGATAATTTTTTCTTAATGATTGTTGTCAATGGTTAAATAAGTGAATTATAACATGGATAATGTAATTATTAATGATGGTATCTCTAATTACCGTTACTTCACTTTCACAGTCATCTTTCGCCTCCGGTTCACCCTGACGGTTTGTGAGCATCGAGTCGAGCACGAGCGATGGTTGAAAAACGGTTTTCTGAAATATTAAAGTTGTTAATGAACGTCATTAATGAAGTTTAAAGACCAAAAACTTCATGAATGTATATACTAACATTATAACAATGAGATCTGAACTATAATAATGAGTATATGGCAATTTATATGGAGTTAGTTTTTCTTCAACGCTTAATGATTGAAATTTAAAGTATAAAAGGAAATGTGTTTTTTGATCGAAAGATATTCAATTCAATTACGAAATCTTTTTGTGTGCAAATTCGGAAAAAAGTATATGATAATAGTTTAATCTCGATATAGCTTTCGTTAGGTTAAAATATATTTTTAAATTAGCTGTAAAAAAGTTGCTCCTTTAGAATAACATGCCCATGCTTTCCAAATGTTATGAGAAATATTTGCGGAGTGTAAACCTCTTAATGTTTATAATGAAGAAATAATGTTAAAGATTTTCGATTCGACAAAGACTACTTTATGACACTTTTACAACTTGAATGCTTATTATGATTCTGAAGCTATTAGATGAAATTTCCATATAAGATGTATTTTACTTTTAAATATAAAGTACTTTACGTATTACGTTGTTTAATTGTGTTTCTTTACTACTTCCATGATTGAGGATGTGTTTATCAGTGTCATTCACTTCCCTCCTCTGTCTATTTTGACTGGGCTGTGTTTGAAATAAATTATTGGGAAATTCCATAAAACAATCAAAATGTTCTAATTCAAAGAAGGTTGTTTTACTTTTAGTTCCACATGAAGTAAAATTTATAACAGCATTAAATTTAATCTACCAGGATTACCAATAATTATGTCCTTATTTTCTTTGTAATCCATAATTTTTATTAAGTATTAATAAACGGGATACTTCAGTTTATCATTAATATTATTAAAAAAAACTTACAGAGCCTTTGAACATTTTGTTGAAAGCGTCTTCCGGATAGTCTAAAGGTTTTTCTGTGCAATAAGTCTTATCTTTACATGAGTCTGGTACATCTTTGATTCCAAATTTAGAGTCAAAGTCTTTCTCCTGACTGGGGAAAATGATTGGTAGCAATTCTTCAATTTCTGTAAAAGTGCAAAAATACTTTTAAAACAGTTTACTTGACGGAAGTGATTTTATTTGTCTGAGGATTAGTGAGTCTGGCAAAAACGTTTTGAAAAGGAAGGAAAAAGAATTATAAAAAAATTAAATACGAATTACAATATACCTATAAAAATTCGAAATTTTGGAAAATATATTGATATTTATAAATGAATAGAACTGTGTGGGGTTTTAATAGTATAAATTATCTTACCACGTTGTGTTACAGCGGCGTCCAATCCGCTGAGGTTACAGACGGTGACCTGCAGAGAAACGATTACATTTATTATTAATATATTCTATTTTAATTTTAACATTACGAATGCATATGATTGGGCAATTACTGGTCGGGAACGAGTTCAGTTGCACCAGATATACAATATGATAATTTACAGACCTATGACCCTTCTTATATTAAAAGACAGATCAAAGAGAAATTACTTTTTATATTTAAAGTAATGACTGCGGATATAAATTTCATGTGAAGTAAATTTCTAAATAGGCATATTTTTTCTCATTTTTTTTTGCTTATTTAAAAGAAACATTTGTTCTAACAAACTAAAATTGTCGTCAACAGATTTATGTTTCAATGCTTATCTTTATTTTGAAATCCTGTTTAATATTTCAAATCATGTAATAAAAGACGAAAATATTCGTAAAAACGTTATAACAAGCATAATTCGATGCTATTAAACAAAAATAAGTGGACGGGTGGGTTATATCACTAATGGTGCGCTACATCACAGGGGAATACCAGCGGTCCGAGAATACAGCCCTAAGCACTCCCCACCGCAATTAGTACGTGAATCACGAAATCACAATCACGAGAGGCGCGTGCTTGCTATAAATTATTTATAAGTTTAAATATCGCGTGCAACTGTAACTTAAAACCTGAACTTACTTAAATAGATCGTATTTATAAGTCGATAATTGACCAAACGCCTTTTAACGGTCTAAATCTTAAGTTTCCTTCACATTGAATTCTCGTAACCCTAGAAATATTTAGGTTGAATATTTATTGTTTATATTTGGTATTAGTTATCAACTTTAGAATTACTAACAGGTTTTTTCAATAACTAAGTTAATCATGGAATATCATATCGAAAGTTTAAATTTAAAACAAGCACAAAATTGTGATATGAAAAAAAATAATAAAAACTTTGATTGAAAATTTTCCGCTTATGAACAGTAAAACGATGTAATAACTCGACCGCCTACTCTACGCTCGCCTACAAGTTACTGGAAGCGAGACAGAATGCCGTAAATAATTGTTGCAATAAAATCAAGACGACAGAGAAGTGTAGTAGATGAGGCGGGGGAGGGACACTACTTAGAGATATGAAAAACCTAAATATAAATTAATTTGCTAATTTTGAGGGTTATAATCGTGTCTCACAAGATGTACCAGTTCTTTTTACCAACGGCGATGCATAGGTTAAACAACTTTGAGTATCTCCTTATAAGAGAAAGCTTCAAGTCCCATCAGAGAGAACAAGAACTCTTTATTTGCTAATGCCAAATCCACAAAATGTGATATTCTTTAAAATTTATTTTATGAATAATTTCCTGAGAACAATAGTATATTCGAGTAATGTGTGGTCACAATTTCTATAGTTAAAATTCTGTGTAATGATATCGGATTAAGAATTGCTTTTATTGTTCGTTAGTTGTTTATTTTAATGCTAAGTAGAAAAAATCTGAATCATAAAACGTTCAATGAGTCATTTCATGATTATTTCAATTAATCCTAATTATTACTGACAACTTGAGTTAGTACACACCTATTAATTATATTCACTGTGTATTTGTATACTTTAGAAGAATTGGCAGATTTAAGGCGTAGTGTATTTTAATTTTTTTATTGGTTACAGCTAAGTAGTTTCTTCATATATTATCTTATTTTCTATATAGATATAAAGCTATTATATCCTTCTAATTGCCATCTATTTCACGTATCTTTGTTAACAATTCTGTGTTATAATTTTAGTTACTATTAACTTAATACTGTTTATTAGTAAAAGATATGCGGTTTAAATTCCGTACAGATGATCTTCAGCTACAATATTATCATAGTCGTCTATCAATATCACTATTATCATCAATATGCGGCATTCCTCTTCAGATTGTATATTGAGACCTCTTCCAAGGAACACATCTTAGCCCAATCTTTGAGCACACGCATTCAGTTGCTACGAGCCTTGCATGGACGTCGAGATGTTCAATGAAAATCATTTTTATACTAGTTAGGAGATTAGGATTAGAGGTAATTAACCTTATTAAATGCTAAATAACTGGTCTGTATTTTAGTACTAACTTCAAACACGTCAAAGTTTTTTTTCTGCTTTAATGGGCCGGTAAACAGAATATAATAAAAATTCCTTCGCAATGTGGCCTTAACATTATACCGCTTAAACATGGCGCCAGACACTCGAAAGCCGCTCAGTCTGTTTTTAGTGCGGCCATTTTCATTTAATATTTTAATTTTTGTCTCAATAGAACCAGTTCCCGTCCCTAGGTTTTAACAGCTAACTTTGTTTATATGCGAAGTCATTGTAACTATACAAACTATTGCTCTTTTTAACTGAAGCAACGAATTATTACATTTGTAACCATGGTCTTTAAGTCCGTTGACGATTGTAAAAATTAAAGTAGAAATTATATTTGTTTATGAATTTTAAAATAAATTACATATCTATAAATAAATATTAGTTTCTATAACTTCCATTTATGAAGTCCAAATGATTTTTCCCGATATTTCAATTATGGAGCTGATAAAAAGACAGATGCAGGTTGTTTTCTAAATTAATATTATCATTCATTATGTCTTTATTAGATTTATAGAGTTTACCTAAATTTTTATTAACATTCTCATTGCTAGGCTCGGAGTCTTATCCCTCATTGAAAGTCAAGGTTGTTATTAAGCTAACCAAGTGCGGGTTAGATATCACATATCTATGAAAACTGTTCATAAAACTTGCCGGTTTCCAGTCGGTGTTTCCTTTCAATAGAAACTCGAGCTTAGTGGGAATCGTAAAAGTGATCCAATAGCTTCACTAGTGCGAAGGGACCAAGGAAATTTGAGAAGTTACTGTTAGTGATTAAGATTTTGAATTTTAACCTCGATCGATCGAATTCATTAGAAAAACAACGTCGTTACTTGAAACAAGGAAATTGTCACTTCTGTTCCTCGCAAGAATGCAATGATTTGTTCTATTGTCTATTAAGTAATTATTCCTTAATCATCACAATTCGCACTGTTGTCAGGTCGTTTTCAGTTATCATGACTGTTTATCTGTGGTTTCCAACATTGTGCATTTTTTTTCTAATGGTTTAGATATAATCTGACTGATGACGATGTCGAGGACAGAGCGAAGTGGTGGAGACAAATAAGGCAAGCTGACCCCACCACCCTATGGGATAGTGGCTAGGAAAAGAGAGAGAGTGTAAATATAATCATAGTATATATATCTACATATATTCTACTTATATCTAATAGTTTAGATTAATAGTCTTCATGTGTCTTTAAAGGCAGAATTATTCGATAATACATAAAAATATTATTAAACACTTAAACCCGGATAGACAGACAACTTTAATACTGTTGTTTTTTTGGCAAAAAGTATTGTATCTACAGAATTAATTAAAAAGCTGATATTTCGATATTAAAAACAGACTCATATTTTATTTATTTATAGGTATTGCCTAAATAATAAAAAGTATTATAGTCTTATAAAACAGTGTTAATGTATTCGTATTTCTTGAGCTTTAGTGAAAAATAAATTGTCATTTAAATTAAATCTTTCTTCATGTAAACAAGTAAGAAGAAATCTTAACGTTACAATCAAATAATATTTCTTTCATAAATTAAAGGGGAAATGAGACAAACGATAAAAATGAATGTTTACTTTAACTAATGTGGTAACCATTGGCTTTTATTACTATACTGAAGGTTTCTTTTAGTTTATCGACTAAACGATTTTTTTTGATTAACTGTTTAAAAAAAGTGGTTTATTTATGAGAAGTATCTTTATATTATGTTTATTTATCACCGGGAAAGTGTCCTGGCTCTTTTTGTCTGTTCGTCGAATTTTGTACTATCTTTAATTTTAATTCAAGTTTCTATTACGATATAACTTCTAAGCAAAGCCGGTATTAAATGGTAGCTTTCTAATTTCGCAAATTGTTAGAAATCGTGTTTTCGCTGCACTGTATATGTTAAATAATTACGGGATCAACTTGCATTACAACCTTTCTCCTGCAGATCTCACTTATCTACACTTATAGGCTATATATATAAATGAAGTTCTCAAATATTTAAGCATCTTATATATATATATATAAGATTTTTAAATATTTGTGAACTTCAATTAAAACATTTCTTTAATTTTAGTACAAGTAACTTTTTTGAGAAATATTTTTAAAACAAGAATCTACAAAACTTTAGAAATTAATAACGCACAATATTTAAGAAATTAAAATAACGTTCTTTAAGAGAGGATAATGAAAAAGTTTTTGATTTTTATATACCATACCATATATGAATAAAATGAGTCTATTTCGCTACAGGATTCTACTGTAATCCACAGTACGCATTTGCTCACTTTGATCCTGACTTAATAAAGTTATAAACGGTAACTAATTTCTAACAACTAAAACAATGCATAAGATATAAACTTATTAATTTAATTAATACATTGAATGAAAGCGTTCTTCATTAGTATGTGATAAATTTTAAAGAACATATCACATAGCCTTATTAGCTTACGAAAATGCATTTACAAGCAAGGTGTATTATAAAAAAAGAATAACATTATACACATTACACGCGATTCTCAAGGCTGTCGGCATAAATAAACGTTGTAATAATAAACATATGTATATACATACAATATGTTTACACATCACAACAAAAGATCTCGGTAAGAAGTGCAACAGTTATGTTCTTACTGTTCGAAGATTTAATGCGCCGTTTAATAAAAAATTACTTACGAATAGTAAGAATGTTATTGCCAGCATCTTGTATCAACACAAGCGGTGATGTAAAGATGAATTTGGATTCACTCCGAAATCCAAGTGAAGCTTACTGACGCGAACAGCCACTCCGCCGTCTAAACGTACACTGACTCTGTGGTGGGTTACCTGATACTTTTGTACTGGTGTCGTCAACCATTGTTAGATCGGACGTACAGTTAACAACGAAAACGATGATCACACTAAAGTTTTCCTCACCGAATATTGCGTTTCTAAAACAAACATGTTTTAGTTCTTTTTAATTACTTCATAATTAAATAATTGAGTCTCTTATCATGTTTCCTTAGCAAACCATACGTCATTATTTTAAACAAGACTGCGGAAGTCTATCATAAGAAAAACTTTAATGAATATTATAGATCAGCATAATAATTAATAAAAAATTTTAAATTCTTTAATTCATTTTATCCATTCTAACTTTAGGACAATGTATATGTTTTGTTTATAATAACCTAACTTTATTTCCTTAATTGTATAAGTGTCAGCGAGGAATCATGGAAATCGTGCGAAAGGGATGGATGCTGCGGACTGATTGGGTTGGAAATCGATAAGAGCTAAACATAACTTCTGTTCAAGAATAAGCTATGCTGATGACCATGATGAGAAACAATTTAGCTGTAAACTGTCAACTTCCCTCGACTGTGAGTTTATAGGAAGATTAATTTCTAAATCTTTCAAAATTTTGAATTAGCACTCGTTGAATAAGAGCCGTCACTTGCGACAATTTCAATGCAATATCAATTATGTATGCGTAAAAAAATCATAAAATCAATGTTTACATCGCACTCAACTAAATCATTACAAAAAAATAAAAAAGGCTAGAAATTTTGCAGTTCAGTGTACGGCACTGTATATGACAGCACTTGGTCAGATAACTCCACATGTTAAGGAGGGAAACCCATGAAATTTAAGTAGGACGAAGTCATTTTACGTCATTCACTATTGTTACGTATGTGATGTAGCAGGATAATTGTTCAACTTACATAACATAAAAATTTATATCTCTACGCAATTTGTTGGGTTTGCACATCCTTTAATGTTATTACAGGTAAAATGTACAGAACACGAGAAGTTTCTACATACCGCTAAGTGCCGAATTCAAATTCATAAATATTATATTTTATACTAGGTGGTATGAACAGATAAATACTTTTTTTTATCAATTTTCATTTATACAATACAATATAAATACAAATATACTTTATTGTGCACTATCACAGAGTTACAAAAAAAGAAAGTATATAAGGATTTTCACAAAAGGCGGTCTTATCGCTAACCAGCGATCTCTGCCAGACAACCTTTGGGTAGAAATTTAGCA